>CAIGRO010038213.1:0-12461 GCA_903798355.1 Fraxinus baroniana | reverse complement strand
GAGCTCGGCTCATGGCTCGTGGCTCGTGGAGAAACGAGCCACGAGCTCGTGGCTCGTTTTTTCGTGGGCGAGCTCGGCTTGGCCCACGAGCTCGCCCTCCACGAGCCACGAGCCGAGCCGATCTCATGGCCTTAAGGGCCGAGCCGGCTCGGCTCGGCCCATAGACATCCCTAGTTTTAACTCTATAATTAATGGTCAATAAATGTTCTAATTTAATTACTGTAAAATAACATGAGAATCAGTTACGAAGTTATACTTCCAAGTTCCAAGCAACAAGTTTATTCAGTTCACCAGAAAACATTGCAATATAATCTTTTGAGTAATGTTATTCATTTTCAGTGGGATTATAAACACAATCTAGATGACTTTAAATGATATGTTAAATGCAACGTCATTTAATATCACATTAACGCTACCTAGACTATGTTTATAACCCACTGTAATCTTTTACTAATTGCTCCATCAAACAAAGAAAAAGAAAGATGAGTACAAACCACAATCCCACAGTGCGAAAAATATCTACATTACACTGCAAAATGTGTTGATTGATCCTAACAAAAACGCAGATTCTTTTACGCGAGTAGGTGTGCGTATAGAAGCAGATGTATAAGCTCTCGTGCGCAAATGCAAATTACATGGGGAAAATGTGACAACTTTTTGTGCAGAAAGCGATCTTAGGATCAACAAAATCAAGTCAGGCCTATGAACGGGAAGAAAGACGCAGGATAGGAAAATGAAATATTCATATTTGATGGGCATGAACCGATGTACAAAGAATTTGCATTAGCAAATGAAGACTTTCACTTTACATAAGTTCTCATTAGTCATAGTTGGACGTGTAAGAGTATAGTTTTCCCCTCTAATCAACTATTTAGAATAAAGTAAGGCTTGCAGGAGAAAAAGAAAATGAGCAGTAAAGCACCACATGGATAGAGAGTAAAGCTATACCATAACTTTTGTTTCAAGTTAAACATAAAGGTTGCAGTTTCACATTAACTACCAATTATGGGATGGAGAAGGCATCGTGCTGCATAAAGAATCGCTGAATCAGTGAGAAAGAACCAATAAAGATTGAGATAAACCATAGCATTAAATCACTAAAATTGTATTCAGATAAATCAGATAAATATTCATGTATAAAGATAGTTCCATCTTAATAATCCATAATATAGATAATGTATATATGGTCACATCCCCATGGTGAAAGAATGGGTAAAATGCTCTCATAATTAAGAAACATTTTTGTGAAATTATTGGCAACTTGAAGTTCACGAATATACCACATTATTGAACTTAATTAGGTTGACTAAAGGTAAAGTGAGAGGGGGGACCGATACATTTTTATGCACAAGAATATATGAGAATGCTGTCTTTTATCACCCCAACTTCCCAAGTATCTATAAAAGAAGCCTCTGTGAAAAAGTGAATTTGATAAATTCACAGAATGTTTGAACCATATATAAAGTAATGATGAAACAATGTGCAACTAAACTTGTTTGGATACAAGAAGCAACAGGTACACAGGATAAACAGAATGACAAGTGTTGAAGAACAAAAAGATGTCAAACAATAGCACAATCCCACCAGTGAATAATATTGTCAACTTGAGTCTCGTCGATCTATCATCAGACATTGCAACAAAAAGGCAGAAGTTCCAATCAATGCTAAGTTTTAAATCCATTCAAATTTTGCAGTACAAGGATCAAGAAACAGAAAAGAAGAATAGCAGAGAAAGATAAACATATCATCGGCACTAAATGCCAGCAATGCATCCACTGATATCCAATAAAGCATGAACTGGAAGTAACTATGGTATACACTACAAATCTGATCTAAAGCTTTGTATACTATATTTTACAGTTATTCAGTAACTGGTATAGATTGACAACGTAACACGAGAGTTTAAGCTTCTACAGCATGATATCAAACCACATCAACTTTTACCAATAACAGCAATATGACATATCACACACTCGAGAAGATAAAAAATAAAAAAAGCAAGAGAGGACTAGAATTTCTTAATGCATATCACAAACCAATGAGAATAAAAAGAGACTCTGTAGTATAAACTACATTGACAAATCAATCCATTGCTGCAAAATTGTTTATCCAGCACAAAACTTCCCCGTCATGGTAAGTTTTAAGATGCTTGATGTTCTCTGGACGCTGCAGTTGATGCATCAGGTGATATCATTGTAGGGGCTGATGACATGGTCTGGTACTGAGCAGCCAACTGAGGTGACAGAGGCTGGGAATATATTTCAGCATGTCTAGGATCAGCATATGCATAAGCATAATTAGAATTGGCAGCAGAAGGGGGAGCCATTGATTGAGGAGGATAAATTTGAGTGTAACCAACATACTGGGCTTGGTGCTGACTGGAAGGAACCTCGACTAATGGCGAAGATGCTGCAGATGCTGTTCTGTATGCACCAATGGCCGTATCAGGTTTGGAAACAGGATCATTTCTGGTCTGAATATAAGCTGCAGATGGAGGCATTGCAGCCAAAGGAGGTTTCTGGGGGTGGCTAGAAGGGGCAGGCGACACTAATTCACCATAACTTGGTTGCTGCATTGGTAAATTATAAGCTTGGGCTGGTCTAGCAGGCAAGAAATAAACTGGGTACTGCTGCTCAAGTGCAGAGTGTTGTGGATGATATTGTAGCTGAGAGGAGTATGCAGGGTAACACGACCCAATTGGCACTGGCCCAGCTGAGATATAAGGGGTACTGGAATGAACAAACTGTTGTGGCTGATGCATTTGAGGATTATTTTGGTCAAACTGGCCTGGTAATACATAATAGGATTCCTGAACTTGAGGATGCATCTGAACCCTCGTATAGTTTTGATTCTCAGTCTTCAGATCAACTGGATCGGCAGAAACATTACTATTTCCAGATTTAATTTTTACAGTAGGTTCTTGATAAATAATTTGTCCCTGCCTAAAGAATGGGTTTGCTACACTTCCATCACTGTTCGGTTAAACCATCAAAATCCCAATTCAGATCAATTTGAATTCATTATAATCATAATTACACACATAAATGCTGACCAAATAAATAAAAAAAAAAGGGAAATTCTACTTATAAGTAATTGGGGGTACCTTGAAACTGATTCTGGGGAAAGCAAATCAACAGGTCCAGTTTGTTTCTGTTGAAATTGAGGAATCTGTTGTTGTTGTAATTGTACCTGTTGTTGCTCCACTTGTTCTGGTTTCCTATTCCCACCGCGATCATCAGAGAAAACACGATTGGCATACTCCCCACCAACCACCATCGGAACCCTTGAAACCACCGCCCTAGCCGCCACACCAGCGGCTACAAAACCCCCAACCTCCTCCTGCTTCCGCGGTAAATTAACATTTCCCCCAACACCTACAACCCCAAAATTTATCTGCTGAAATTGCTCCTCAATTCCCAACCCTCCCACTTTCTGGTTCTCCTCGATATGTAATTTTGCCGGTGGAAGGTTCGCCGTGGACGGAGAACTCGAGGTAGACCCAAATGACGAGGAGGTTTCTAGCATAGAGGAATCCGGGATAGAGTGCACATCATGATTAAGGGAAGTCCCATTCCCATTTCCACTTCCACCATTCTTCGACGCCTCAATTTGGGCTTCCACATCCTTCTCTCCCACAGCCGCCTTACCCACAAATTCATCGTCCAACCCAAGAAGACAATTAACCGAAGAAGATTCAGAAAACCCACGATCACTAACCCCACCAGAAATATTACTAGCTTTCCCATTCAACGCATCTAGAAACCAGTCCTCCGATTTAGTCGATGATGTCTCAACAAGAAGCTGTTCAATACTCGAACTCTTAGGAAACAAAAACAGGCGGAGGCGACCAGGTTTCGACCCACTAGCAAAATTAAGCCGGTCGTATTCTTCAACCATATTCTCGAAATCTTCATCCGTAGTAACAGAAATCAACGAGTCTAGGTCTTCATTGGGGAGCTGGTATCTGATAGTGAAAGGCTCGTTGTTGAGGAGGGTTTTGGAGAGCCGATGGTGGATGTCGGAAAAGGAGTCGTTCCGGTCGATGACGATGATACGGGTGGTGCCGCCGATGTAGCAAAGTGACTTGTCATGAGGGCGGGGGACTATGTGGCCGCCATAGCTGCACATAAGGCGGAGCTTTGGAAGTTGGGGCGATGTTGGCGGTGGGTCTTCCCAGGAGTTTGTTTGTCGAGAGTGGGTTGAAGAGTCTACAGTATTTGGTTGGGCTTGCTGCGGCGGTTCGGCGGCAGCGGCGGCGGTGGTTGGCTGAGCTGTGGAGTGTGATGGTGGGGACTCCATGGGGTCGGAGTTGGAAAAAAGGTGAAGCGAAATGTCGTGGTCAGAGTAGGATGATTATATAGTTCCTGCAGCCTCCAGCTGTTTTCCAACTAATTTAGCGAAGTTTATAGTCAAGGTCCTTAAAGATTTCAACATAGAGCATTTGGATCCTCTTATTTGTGTCCCTGGTGATCACATCCAGCCATTTTTTTTTTTAACCTTTCTTAAGTTCCCTTCCTCCTTTAATTTAGAGGAAGAATGGAATTCACTTTTAATTATTAAATGATTTTTGTTCGAAACATGATATTAAAATAGGATTTGAGAGCGAAGGATGAAAAATGGTGCTTAAAAGATTAAGCCCGTGTATGGCTCCACTATTTACAAAACTAAAATCCATTTTTATACCGTTAACGAATCACATACCTGGCATGTAGCATGAAGGAAGTCAACAATTACAACAGCTAATAATCCAATATTTCATTAAATTGTGGATGAAAATTGCCTCCAAACAGGTGCTAAACTCCACAAATCTAATCACATTAGTAACAAACTTTATTTTTGTTTATGGGATTTCGGTAGGACAATTAATTACTCAAAGATTTCGTTGACATGTTGGAACAAAAAGATTACAGCCAGCAATATTTAATAATCTTGAAAACCAAAATAGCATATTTGAAAAAATTAATGTATAATTACAATATTAGAATTTCATGAAATTGTTTTATTTTGAAAATGTTTATGTTCATGTCAAACGGATACTCGACGGCAAACCTAGCAATTTACATCCACCAATGAAGCAAGTGCATCAATTACAAAACTTTTGGTATGCAATTGCCGTTAAAATAAGAATTAGGACCCCATGTGCTCCAAGCGCCAAGGTTTGGCAACCTTCGTTGCGAATTTCCACTAATTTAATTATTTCTTTTCTATATTAGCTAATTAAATATTTATTAATAGTAAGTAAAGTTACAAATATTTATAATATAATGGAATTTTGATACGCATCGCTCATTTAATACTAAGCTCGTACTAGGTTTATTTTGATTAAAATGGATAAATATGTGATTAAAAAATTAATAGAAGATTAAATTTAGAAAAAAAATGAGTTTTTAAAAAAGTCATACAGGGACTAATAATTTATGAATAGTCGAGAATTTTAGATATTACACTTCCATATACTTTTTTTTTTTGTAGACGTAGGAACCCGCAGCCGCTACCCATGAATACGCACTAGGTAAACATCGCTCTATTGCAGTAGCTCGTAAACCACACAGGAGATGTAAACCGTACTGGACTTGACTCGACAGAAAAAGTATTGGCAGGGGATTCGAATGTTTCTTTGACTATGTTTACAATAGATATAGGAAAAAAAATCTTTGAAAGAATTAAAAAATAAATATAAAATACAATTAAATTCACATTGAAAAAGTAGGTTATCAAATTATTACCGAGCAGAAAAAGTTGGCGTAGTCATAAATCTAACCATGAAATTTTTATCGAGTAAAGATGACGTATTGTATTATAATAAACCAATCCACGCTCTCATAATGGCATAATTTTTTGTATTATATGAGGAAGGATTAATTGAGGAGGCAAATAAGAATTAAAATTCAAAATTGAAGACAAGAGTCAAGACCTTGGGTTTTGAAACTGTGGGAGAGTGTGGAAAATTCACGTGGATTGACAGCTAGAGTTGGGTGGTGTGGGCCCGGACATGTTCTGGCTTATTTGTCAGGTGACTCATCACTCTCAATGGATCTTAACGGCAACCTTAAAGGATACTGCACCATGTTTGTCGCAGCTTATAATTTACAACTTAAGCCCATCTTTCATCGACTCACATCTTGTATACTTCTATTAGCTAGACATTTCATAAGTACTTTAAAACACGATACTTCTATATATTTCGAACATCGGGGTAAATATCGACGTGACGATGTGTTAACATCAAATTTTGATTGGACTGAGTTGTCAAAAGATTACTTGTTACTTACATATCCCGTCTTGCTTTACTTTTTACAGGGTCTGCTTGCGAAGGCAATCGTTCTAAATGGAGGCTTGGCGGCCGTTTGCATGATAGTCAAATCAATTGTCGAAAGAGAAAAATGTAAAGCAGTTGGTATAGAACATGTAAGCTTGTGTTTGACACCCATTTTAGAAAAAAAAAAAAAAAATTCTGAAATAGTGATTGATGGAAGAATGTGTAGTTGAAAAGTTTCAGATTTTGGTGTAATATTATTTTATTTGAAGAATGTGTGGTTAAAATGAAGAACGAGAAAAAAATGAGAATGAAAACGAGAATGGGTGTCAAACATGAACTAAATGTAACGTAGCTTTGACGTGCATTTATAGGAGAAATAGAGAGAAGGGTATTTCAGACATTTTTTACATTCTGGACACCTGTTTGATTCTATTCCCTATTCAAATCTCTCCAGAAGAGTTTAAAAAAAGATGTGCTTTACAAGGCCTAAATAAATAATAAGCCTATGCTAGACTACCAAAACTTCAAGTTAATGCCAAGAAAATCTGCAAATCCAACAGCAAAAGATAAAATGAATCCATAGGCAAACAAGATTGCTAGAGCAGAGATTGGTGGAACAACCAAGGTATCAATAGACAAATTCACCAGTCCTGTGAGGATATTGGCCTGCAGATAGAGTAAGACTCTTGAGTGAACCAGAGCAAGATATCGATGGTCAATGAGATTAAGGAAACTTTGTCTCACCAGAAGAAATGATCCGAGTAAATTTCGATTAAATGCTTCTTCCATAGCTGAAACTTTACCTCCAGGCACATAATCGGATAGCATCAGAATGGCTAGCACCTGAAAATCAAATTCATATAATTGCACGACTAAACAAGTATGGATGAGCATTGAAGATGCCAAATTAAGATGAAAATTTTTCCAAGATAATAATTGCAAGAACACACTACCAAATATTAAACTAAACATTTTTCTTGATCGTAAGAAAAACTTGCAAACTATGTGCATACCTTTGAAGTGATATATCATTGACAGAATTGCAATAATACAAAACAGCAGTAGGAAGGAAAGCACAAAGCACAAGAAATATTAGAAAGGGCAAGGATCGAGGGGTGGGGGAGTGAAAAAGGGGCATGATTTAATTTTGAAACAAGTAAAGTTCAAAAGATATAACCCGGATTATATGAAGCATTGTTTCGCTGTTAGACTACACCGAGATAAAGGCTTGCAACAGAATAAGTTTACAACCAGAACATGCCCAGTTATATTACAGGATATTTGGGAAACTTCAACTTGGCCATACATTATTTTTATCATTTTTAAGGAAAAAATAATAATAATAATAATAGTCGGTGCCTCCACACTTTTATTTCTATTTTCTAAAAAAATTCAAATAGTTGAAATACTGGTCAAATATTATTAATCTTCGCGTATGAATCTTCCCTATTAAAAATGTTAAATTTTGCATACCTAGTTGCCACCTGTAAGAATAAAAGTTAAATAAAATGACAGATATGTCTATGGTACTCTTTCTTGTCGTGACATGTATGTCATACAAGCTTAACTACCAATAGAAGTTACAAAGGAAGAGCATGTTAGGTTTAAACGACGACAAATTGTCTCATCTTTAAAAAATAAGACCAAGTTGGCACATAGTCGTGTTTGCATGTAAATTATAGTATTTCTTTGGTTCATGTTAGAGACTATTTCCAAATATAGTCAAGTAAATAGTTTTAACTTTTTAGCTCGAATTTATATCCTAATAAAGTATGTGCTACTTGTATATATCCACACATTTTGTCTATGAATGAGATGAGAAATACCTTGGGCTTCTACAGTTCACATGTTAGTTAGATAGCAATAGGTATCGAGATATCATGTTGAACAAATATATATTATCTTTAACAAATATTCTCACAGGTTATTAGAAAGAATCCTTATCATCTACTGCAAAAATGGCACAGAATGTAGTGTGTTTTTAATCACATGAAGGTTAATTTTTGAATTTTTATTCGTAATTGTGGTTATTGTTGTTATTATAGCATTGAGGATCGTTCATATTGTTACTTAGTAGTTGGGGCATTATTATTTTCACAGCTATGGCCAAGTTGTTATTAATTCTCAGCAAAACCTTAATTTGCACAGAAAATAGACCCGTTAATTAGACAAGAAGGAGATTTACCTGAAGGTTTATAGCCAAAACCAGCGAAACATACGCCAAGTTGCACTGTGGAGAAGTTTTTAGGTTATTTCCTGCTGAGGGACTTCTATTTTAAGTAGTTATTTTCCTCCTTCCAAGAAAGAAAAGAAGAGGAATTGGAAAAGCATGGTTACTACAAAGGAGTGATATGTGGCAGAGTTGGGCATTTTACCGTTCTGCGGGAGACTCTTTCGACATGCCAATCCAGAAACAAAGTTGTTAACCTGTGACAGCACAATGGAAATCAAAATCTCCACCAATCAAAGTAATTCGATGATAAAGCGGCACATGCTGTGTTAATAATGCTTCATACCAGAAAAAGAGGCAAAGGGACCAAACTTTAGTTCTTGTCCATTTATTGTTTCTCAAAATAGCATCAACATTGTCATCAAAGAAAAGATAGCTTCCAATCCGAACACCAATAAGATACAAACCCCAATACCCTGAGGCATGAAAAATCAGTAAAAGATTAAAATGAAGAATTAAAAGCACCGTTTACGGATACACCTTGTAAATTTAACTAATCATTGTCGTGCGTGGATTAACTGATGAACTACCTGCACACTTTTAATCAAGTAAATCAAGGTGACACCATTCTAATTTTGTTCTAACTCAAGGTTGTAAGTTTACATTTCGACTCAAGGAAAACAAAATGTTGAGATA
Source organism: Fraxinus baroniana (assembly GCA_903798355.1). Taxonomy (NCBI): domain Eukaryota; kingdom Viridiplantae; phylum Streptophyta; class Magnoliopsida; order Lamiales; family Oleaceae; genus Fraxinus; species Fraxinus baroniana. The sequence continues at coordinate 3,336 of CAIGRO010038213.1, read as the reverse complement.
ATCTGCTCCTGCTCAGTACACCAAAATCAAATTTATTTCCATGGTAGCTTATCATGTCTTGCAATGTCTGATATGTTAATGGCCTTCTTTTAGTTGTATTTTGCTTAGTCGGCAAGAGAAGCATATTCTGGCATTCTGTGTTACCTGCTATAATATTAAACTACTATATGATTTCTACAAAACCAGCGATGTTATGTGGGCTGAGAGTTGGAGACATTTGCATGTACAAAGTATATCTAAGATGAGAATGGTGAGACAAATTTGTGGTTAAAAAAAATTAAAAAATGAGATAGAATAAGAAATGAGATTATAGAGGAGAGGTAGTCAAGGACATGTCCATTGAGCATAAAGTACTGATTGAAATAGATTGACCATATTCAGCGAAGGCTACTAAAATCACTAATTTGAAAAGAAATGCAACTAATATTAATTGTAAACTTGGACAAATAGATAGGCCAAAATTCAAGTGGAATGAAGCGATTAAAAATTTGAGCAAATATGATTTTAACTTTGAAGAGGGACTTGGACACTGCGGAGTACGAGGAGGATCAATGTAGCTGCCCTTGGAAAATAACATAATATTAGGTTCAGTTGCCTTGTATCTTCCACGAAACTTCTATTCACAAATGGCAACTGATCCTTTACAATGGCAAACAAACCAAAGCACCAAAAACTCCCAGAGGTACAGTGCTACATCTGCAAAGAACTTGGTCACAGGGATCTAACTGCTCTTCTTGCTACAGGACATTTACATAGTCAACACTTAGATCCGGCCTGAAGCAAACTTTCGTTCACCTAAGGCTCAGTGTCCTAATGGAGTGAGTGGCTTTTGGTGATAAAAATATTATAATAGCCTCAGACCACACTAAACAAAAGTGAAATGAAATGATAATGTTGGAAGCTAAAGATGAGAGAAACAAAAGTGAAATGAAATGATAATGTTGGAAGCTAAAGATGAGAGCTATTACACATTGTCCTGTCTCGCTTAGTGCAGGCAGAAAGTTGTTCAAGAATCCTAGTGATTTTAGAAATAATTTTGTTTTTGGGTTATCCAAATTGGTTTGTGTGTTAATTATTTTCTTTTCCTCGTTGTTCCCAGACATCCTTCAGTAATTAGTTCAATTTCTTGAATTCAATATTATAACTATTTTGATTAGTTTTAGGAGTATATAGGTCGAGGAGCTTATAATATTCTCTAGCTTGTATTCATCATTTAATGCAATTTCTTCCAGCACTTCCCCCAAAAATATGGATGATCCAAAAAGCATCACAATATAAAAAATAAAGTTTTAAAATCACTAGAAACTTGACTTTCGGAATCACATATTTAGTAATGCGTTCTAGCAAACTGTATTACCCTGAGACAAACGCGAATATCATGAATGTGTAATGAAGTACATCAACTAAAAAGGTACTGTTTTCTAGTTCAACAGCCCTCCCCCCCACCTCCTACACTCTCCAGGAGGGGAAAAAAACAATAAAGAACAAAGAGAAAATGATAATAAGAATTTTCATTCAATATATTACAGGGAGATCCTCACCGAATATGCTAAATATTCCTTCCTTATTCTGGTTTATCATGTCTGTTCCCCTTTTCTCAGAAAGCAGATACTCGTTCAACCCACATGACAGGAAAAGTTGATATCCTAATATATGAAATAAGAGTTCAAACATTAAAAACTAAGAAATCCAAGCAATATATGCAATTAGGAACTGAAAAAGGAAAATTGTATTGCTTACCTATGAGGATAAGGGAACCTAGAATCCCACAATGATTTGGAGCAACATTAACTATGGATGTCAGAATAGACACAGCAGCAAGAGTGAAAAAGAAATTCCAATGGACTCCATATTCACCAACGTGAACCTATGAGAATAAAAAATGAAGAACCTAAATATTTTAAGAATAAGAATAGCAGGGTAATATAATCCCTTGCAGAAGCATGAGATAAAGAGCAAAGATCATGGCCAACAATAAAAAAGGATGAGAAGATATGACAGAAAAATCCAGAAAGGAACAAATCTATAAGGAACATCCTTTTTCCCCTTGAAACTAATAAAGCATAGGTAAAGTTGCATAGGTTATATTGGACTCTCACTAGAAACTGCCATCAAGCACAGATGGACCATGTTTAACTTAATAGGCTCTTTATATCTGTCCAAAAACCTTAATTCCCTTGATTAACTAAATTGAAACCAGCAAGTATTAAATTTAACTACTTTCCTGTAAAACATATGCCTACAATTTCGTTACTTCATTCCTTTACTCATCTAAAAAGGAATTACACGCAATTTCATTATTACTTCATTCTTTTCTTCTTTAACCCAACATCATTTACTTTCAAGGAAGAGATGTAAAATTTTAAAATTAAGCATCCCGGTCAGCAACGGCATTGTTTGGCGCTCAACTGAAAAAAGGGCAGGATAAATAGAAAGAAGTCAATTTAAAGAGATCATGAACAAAAATAATTGATCAAGAAGTTAGTCAACTTTCGCATAAAAGATGGTAAAAAAACAAGCATTCATTTTTATTTATATTATTGTTAACAGTTCCTTTTCCTATTAATCCCTTAATTCTCAATTAGTTTAACAGCTTTTCAACTTTTCTAAGTATACATTTAAATATTATCAATTTAGGGGGTGTTTGATGCACATTATTGAGGGAAGAATGTACTTTAAATAGTGATGTGATGGAAAATATGGAGTTAAAAAATAAGGAAAAGTTCTGGATGTGATGAAAAATATTATTTTATTGAAGAATGTGTGGTTGAAAATGAGTTTTGTAAGAATGTGGATCAAACAGGATATTAATATACAAATAGTACTTTTAAATTTTGCACGTGTGCATAACCAGCGTCCTATGATTGCCAGTACACAAATGTAGAATCATAGAGCGAATCTATGTTATACAAAAAGAAGATTGAGATACTCATATCTAACCTGATAATCCACGCTTCTTGTAGAAATAAGTCGAGCAAATCCTAAAAAAATTAAAGGACTTGTCGAACAGAGTGCATTTCTCAATGTCCTGGATAATATGGACAAACAAGAATTTAAAACTACTTCAAAAGATGAATGAAGTGAGACCATAGTGTGTAACAGCAATTAACACGATCATCTGACTGTAAATGGTTATTTATATCAGCAAGCAACCAGTTCCACATTTATACTGTATAAAGTGGTAAACAACACACTGGAATCATCTGATAGACTAAGCACTTGTTTGGGAATAGATCATAATCAGTTTAAATTACAAATAGAAAGAAACGAATGGTGGATAAGTGAGTAGTGCTTGTGGTCTCAAGAAATGTGTGAATAAAAAGTACATTTGACCAA
>CAIGRO010038202.1:0-10523 GCA_903798355.1 Fraxinus baroniana | reverse complement strand
AAAAAAATACATTCTCTTATTTTAATGTGCACCAAACACACCAATCTATAATTTTGAGTTTTGGTTTTGTATAACAATTCAAATTTTGCACATAAATTTAATTTTACAATTTTTTTATACCCCATAATTATTCGACGTGCTAATATATATAATTTTTTATTCAAAATTTTATAATTAACGCTATTCTTTTGAATTTTACATAGAATTTAAATATTCGTTACTATAATAATTTTTTTTATGATTTAAACTTGTTCCTCTTTATAAATTAAGAAATACCGCTTCATTCATTCTCAAATTTGTGCTGTGTAGAATTTGATTATTAAAGTTTGACTCAATACAATTTCATATTAGAATTAAAATTTTAAATACTTGAAAGAAAGAACGGAAAATTTATAACGAAAAATGAATACAGTGTATCCATTAAAAATATTTTTAATTAATGATAAGAGTAAAAAAATTATGACGGTAAAATTATGTATACTTAAACGAAACATAAGCTATTTATTATAAGAAAAAAAAAAGAATCTGTGAAATTTTAAGTAAAACATTGGCTTCGACGATAAATTGGAGATTAATCAAAATCTAAACTAAAACCCTGCAAACTTCAAAATCGTGCATTTTGCTATTAAAATTTCAGATTTCAATTTATGTGTTAAATTGGTTAAGCTACGAATACAGCAGATTATTTGTTGAATTTTCAGGCCCGGGGAATCAGCATGGAAGAATTGCAGATATCTCCGGCCGACCCACGGGGGAGTCCAGGGAAGGAGCAACAGGCTGCTGGAGTTGGTATTCTTCTCCAGATCATGATGCTTGTTCTCTCCTTTGTCCTCGGTCACGTTCTTCGACGTCACCGATTCAATTACCTCCCCGAAGCCAGTGCTTCTCTTTTGATTGGTAAATTTATTTCATTTAAATCAGTTGTGTTCGAATTACGGATCTAACAAGTTAAATATCACGCATTTTCAGTTTCAATTGATTGTGCTGTCGCATTTCACTATAATCTGATTCGTATATGTGGATGTAGGTTTGATTGTGGGTGGGCTGGCTAATATCTCCAATACAGAAACTAGTATTAGGTATTTTGATCATTTCCTTTTCTTACCCATTCTCTGGCAATGAATACTATTTTGAGTTCGACTTGTAATGTAACTCTCTTTAATAAATTTTTGGTTGGGCAGGGCATGGTTCAACTTCCATGAGGAATTTTTCTTCTTGTTTTTGTTGCCACCGATCATATTATATCCTTGCGCCAATGATTTTTTGTCTCCCCCTTTTTTTTTTTTGTTAAATCTTAGCTAGATGTCACTTCTTTCTGTTTCCATTCTATTGCTTACTGATTGACAAGTAGAAGTTTGTTCCTTGACGTATTTTGTGCTTACTCAGTCGGGATTCAGTCTACAACCTGTAAGTTGCCTCTATCTTTGGACTTTAATTCTTGCTCCATTTTTTAAATTGTGGATATAGTAGGTGATGTAGGAGAAAAATGTTCGGTAGGCTGATTTATTGCACACTATTGGCCTCACTATAATGAAACATACTCCTAGCACATAGCAATTTTAATCCAATTCGAGGAATAAATAATAAAATAATTTAGTTTTCAATGGAACATGATACCGGTGGAAAAACTAGACAAGTTAGAGAGCAAGATTGTGTTACTAAAGCAAGAGTAGTGCCTATGGTGGGTTGCTCCATGGTACTAGGATATTGTTAGAGCTAGAGCGAGCATATGACGAACGCACACTTAACTACTGTAAGTGTGAGTGTGAGTTGTGCAGTGCTATCAAGCGAATAGAGAGGAAAATAAAAACTAAGTGGTTTGTCAATGGTCAAGATAGAAACTTTATTAAGCCCCTGTTTGGTACACATTAAAATTTTCATTTTCATTCTTTTACTAATTTTCAACCACACATTTTTCAATAAAATAATATTTTCCATCACATCAATAACTTTTCCTTCGTTTTCAACCATATTCTCTATCAATCTACTATTCCAAAATACATTATTCTAAAATAATGTGGCTCAAACACATCCTAAGTCTCTTTTCCCTTCTCAGCACCCCTTAAGACAGAGCTCACCATTCTACCTTTTCATTTTCATTTTTAAGATCCAAACAGGGACCTAATATGAGCTTCATTTCCATTGCTCTAGATCATTTCCTGGTCTAACACGATCATTATGGATGAAATTTGCAGAAACCATTCTTTTCAAACTTTGGCGCCATTATCACTTTTGCAATTTTGGGAACTTTGATTGCTTCTATTGTCACTGGCATTTTGGTGTGAGTATCATTCCTCATCACACTTTTCAAGTCTTCTTATAAGTTTTACATTGTCGTAGATTTTTTCAAATTATATATGTCCTCAATGGCATGTTTCCGTTATGATTTAAAATCTCTACTTGCAGTTACCTTGGTGGTGCGATGTATCTCATGTACAAACTTCCATTTGTCGAATGTCTGATGTTTGGTGCTCTAATATCAGCTACTGATCCTGTCACTGTTTTGTCCATATTTCAGGTGATCTACGCTAGATGTTAATGCAATGTGTACTATTTTCTTCAACATCAGTTTGCCATTTAATTATTAAAATTGACAACTTAGTCATGCAAAAACAATTTACGTGATGAGAAACAAAGTAAATTTATATCCATGCAAAACATTATATTTTTGTCATGTGAATTGGTTGTTATGATCAGTCTAAAGTATTTGTTAACGACCAATTTTTTTAGTGTAAAATGACTTCTATGCATATGCATGTGATTGTTAACTAGATGATACTCATTAGGCTATTTTCTTTATACAGTGACTACAATCTCTTGGCTTCTAAGTCGTGTTGGAATAGCATTTTCCTCGTCATGTTTACATTATTATTCACTGATCCATTGAACAGTAATGATTCTTTTAACATCGAGATTGATTATATTTGTTAGTTTTACTATAAAAGTAGGTGTCAGTTTTCTAATGTTTCGTAACTTCATTTTAGATGAACAAGAAGGTAATTTGATTTATCTAAATATAACTTGCTTCACTTGGTTAATTATAAATAACTCTACATTATTTATATTGAATCTAAGGAGCTGTCATTGTCATCAATATTTGAAAATGGGCAATTTTGGGGGGTAGATGACTAATAACCTAAATTGAAATGCATTTGGGTTTTCATTGTCTGCCTAAAAAATCCTAAGTTAAAGAGTTGAGTTATTCCATATGAGATTGGAAGCCTTCTTAAAATTTCAAAAAGTGAAGTTAATATTGATTTTGGTGTGTTGAAGTATCTGTACATTTAGCAACACTTTCACAGCTTTGAAAGAGTTAATTTTCTGTTGTTCACAGCAGCTTGAAACTACTCCATTTATTACCTTTTTGAATTGGAATTAAAAGTGCCTAGACCAATTCTTTCACTTGCATTGCAACAGATGTTAGTTGGAACTTAGGAACTTATGGACCTGTTGCCACACCCTGGATATGGGCATTACACCTTCAATAAATGAAAAAAGGGTACATAGGACTGGTACATGCGGTCCAGCTTCCTAAAGTAAATACTAAATAGAAAAACAAAAATCTTTCAAGATTGTCTGGTCTGAGTTTGGGAAGTCAGTTTTTCACCATCAGATGTGTGTTCTGGACCATTCCAAGCTGTGGATCTCTCTGTTAATGCTGATTAAATTAATATCTTATTTTATTATTCAAGAAAAGGTACCAGTATTTACTTTTTCTGGTCTTATCCAAGACTAAGGATGTACCAAATTTTAACTCCAATTGATTTAACTAGTACCTTGCATCATAGAATAATCTCCAATGGCTTGTACTTGCTATGGAATTTTGTAGGAGCTTGGTACAGACGTGAATCTTTATGCTTTGGTCTTCGGGGAATCTGTTTTAAATGATGCAGTAAGTTTCTACTGGTTTTGTTTACTGATTTCTCTCTTTATCACGATGATGGCTTTTGCGTAAATCTGACACGTTTCATTGGGTAAATATTATTTATTGATTTATGCCTGTTTCTTGTATGTTTCACTATTGGAAGATGGCAATTTCCTTGTACAGGTATGTCAAATTGTTGTTATCCATCACTAATGAGAATAAGATGCAGTGGCTATCAATCTCACAATGCCAAATTTTTTGTAGGACAATGTCATTGGTGAGGAGCAATACGTCCTCTGGACAAAATTTTTTCATGATCATTGTCAGATTTCTTGAGACCTTTGTTGGCTCAATGTCAGCAGGTTTGTACTAACCAATGGTCCATTTGAGAAACATGAAGTAGCCTCTATCTTACTTTTTGTTGACGGGGATTGAAAACCTTGAGATTTTCTTGTTCTCTGTGATATAAAATCATCTGGACTTTGTAGACTTTCCATTCATTATAGCCAACTTTATAATTCTCTTCTTTCCTCTCCCCTGGGTTTCCATTGTTTTGAATTAGTGCCGGATGAATAGAAGACATGAAGAGAAACATTGTAAAGCTTGATTGATCAACAAAGGAAAACCTCCATTTCTTTGGAAAAAGTTATTGGCTAACCCTGAGCAAAAAAAAAAATTTAAACTGATTTACTGGAGTTATATACCTGGCTAAATTTCAACAATTAACTGACTGCTCATTGTTCTGGAAAGACATGAATTCACGATTCAGGGACAATCATAAAATATATGGAACAAGCTGTTTTAAGAATTTCTGTAGCATGTCCCAACTGTGATTGAAAGTGCTTGTTGATAGAAGCTGTTTGTTGAACTCTATGTTTTGCTTAAGTTTTTTAATGGCGTCACTTTGTAATTTATTTCAGGAAACTGGGAAGGAAAGAATTTATTTAATTGAATTTTATTTTGATGAAACCTAAATAATGGTACAGTAAAACAAATGCTAAAGTCTTTGCCTGCTATCTTATGTATCTTGCTGCAGATGATCTTTGGGAGTTTCTGGTTTAATGCATTTTGTAGCATTTTATATTTCTATTTTTCTGTGGGTAGAATTTCGAGATAAATATTCAAGGCACTAATCATAAATTGTTTCTAAATCTTCAGGGGTTGGAGTTGGATTTACATCTGCTTTGATATCCTTTTGAATTGCTTTATTCTTCCCAAGCTACAAGTCTTGCACTAAAGTATTTTCAGCTTATAGCACACTTGGTTAATCCTTAACTCCCAGAACCTTTTCAAATATGCTGGCTTGGATATTGACAAGTAACAACATATTCTTTATCTAGTTATTTTGCCAAATTGTGACTAATCTATATCAAATACTTACTATAATTCTTTACTCTCTGCAGTCTTCAGAATTTGGAATGCTGTCTGTTTGTCCTTTTTCCATATTTCTCGTAAGATGCTTCTGGGATATTCTATTTTGTTTTATGCACTCAATTCTGCCTTTTTACACTCACTTTATTTTCTTCGTTTTCAATTTTCATTTAGGTATATGCTAGCAGAAGGGCTTGGTCTCTCCGGTATTGTATCCATATTATTCACTGGAATAGTAAGTGAATTATGGTTTTTACCTTGTACACATCTTCATTTGATAACTTATTGTGATGTGACATGGTACATGTGTAATTTATGTGTCAGGTCATGAAGCACTATTCATATTCAAATTTGTCAGACAATTCTCAGAAATTTGTATCTGCATTTTTCCATCTGATATCGTCATTGGCAGAGACATTTGTGTAAGGAATCCACTTTAATATTGTTGGAACATTTCAACTGTATCTTCACCGGCACTGCTCTTTCATTCTCATTATTATGCAGATTTATATACATGGGATTCGATATTGCCATGGAACAGCACAGTTGGTCCCATGTTGGATTTATCTTTTTCTCAATTGTATCCTCGAGTTAGTTGTTATATATATAATGGATTCAGTTTTGCTTGATATGCTGAAATTAACCAACAGTGTTCCTTAACTTGTTCCATCATTACCTTAGTTGTTCATTGGAATTGCTAGGTATGTACTTTCTGCCTAATCCTATTGCTTATATTAATGACTGTGATCAATTTTTGCTTGATTGTGATCACATCTGGATGACAAAGTTTTAAAATGATTATGCATAAATCTAATACCTTTTTATGTTTGTTTTGTAAAGAGCTGCAAATGTGTTTTCTTGTGGCTACTTGGTGAATATGTTTAGGCCTGCACATCGTCAAATACCACCGAAACATCAGAAAGCACTTTGGTACAGTGGTCAGTGGATAAGAAACTTTTCATTACTTGATCTGCCTTCCCTTGAGTCCTTCCTCTAAACACACACACACACACACATACACGGCTTAATGTTCAAATGTATGCCATCCATGATTAGGACTTCGAGGGGCTATGGCTTTTGCTCTTGCGTTGCAATCAGTTCATGATCTTCCAGAAGGTCATGGTCAGACTATTTTCACTGCCACCACAGCAATAGTTGTTTTGACGGTAGGTAAAATATTTGTTCTAAATAAACTACAAATTTGGGAGGACCTTGAGAAACATGCATTCAAGAGATATATCATTAAAAATGCATTTCTCGAATTTTCTGATTCAGTCATCATAGACGATTTCTGTTGAAAAATTCAATGGTCTTGCAATTTTTATCGAAGTTCCTGAAGGATTGGAATGTTCTAAGAACATGACTGCGTTTTGTGATAGTTCTCAACACTTTGCCATGGATCTTAGCCTTATAATATGTTTCTGCATTGGTTTCTTATATTAGATTCTGGGTCTCAATGTCCCTGTTTATGAGGTCCTAAAGTCGTGCCTTCTAGTTTTCTCGTATCTGTCATTGGTGGCTCTATTCTCAGATAATAAATGCATGTACCTTGATGGTTACTTAAGCGATTCAGTATGAATGTTATTTTAAGGCTTTAAGTATTAAAAGGTAAATGCTTACGACCGGTCCAGGGGCAATTGCTAAGAGAAAATGTGTATAAAATTCTTACTGAACTTATTTGTTATTGCCGAGAGAAGTTTGATAATTATGTGGTGCTATTTTACCCACATAATTCTGTCTAACAGCCAGTTTATTCAAGATAATTACGTATTGACAAAAACCAAATGAAAGGGCCAAGTTGCCACTAAGATCCATAGTAGAATATATGAACAAACTAAACTTTGTTTAGATGTCTGACATTTCTGGCCGTATGGGAACTTTGCAGGTCTTGCTGATAGGAGGATCAACAGGTACCATGTTAGAAGCTTTACAAGTTGTCGGTGATGGTCGTGATGACTCATTGAGTGAAGTAAGTACATTAGTGGATAATTTATAGCCCTCTTGCCTGCATACTGGTGATGATACATTTGTGAATCAGTTTATATAATTTAATACTTCTTACTAGTTTGTGTGGGTCCTAACTAACAACAGAAAAGATGAACATTATCCCTGATCTCTCTTGGTAGAAGTGATCTGTCAAAAATTATTACTCGTAATTTGACAACTCAAATTGTTTTCTTTATTGGTTCCAGAGGTTTGAGGAGAACAATGGCTATGTAGCTCCTCCTTATGAAGAATCATCATCATCTGGGAACAGATTCAAGATGAAACTTAAAGAGTTTCACGAAAGGTACCGTAACTGTCATCTGTTGTCAAACTATTACTTAAATTCATTTTGAAGTTCCTTAATTTATTTTGTTCTCTCTGGGTTCTTTCCTGCAGCACCACGTCATTTACAGCACTAGATAGGAATTACCTCACTCCGTTCTTTACAACTCAAAGTGGAGAAGACGATGAGCATGGTAAGATAGGAGCATAAACTATAGCTGTCTTAGTTGATATGCTACAAATATAAAATTCATGATATGACTAATGGTTAACAAATATGGGCATCTGATTATTGAAGAAATTGCGCCCTCACAGCAGGCGTCAAGTGATCTATATGCTCAATGATTAGCGACCAATAGCATAGAATTTAATTTAGCATGTCAAGGGATCTGGACTATATTCATAAGAGTGGGTGTCTATCCGTTATATTATTCTTTCTAATCACAGATCACCTTGTATTTTCTTATAAAACCGCTGTTTTCATCAAAAGCCTGTTCAATGCTTTTGCAGATGAGCTTTTTCACGACTCCAGAAGAGGGAATTTTTGAAGCCATATCTAAACTCCCGACTAACAATACATTGGTTTTACTCATACTATAAGTTGGAAATAGCTTATACGTGGAAAAGATGTTCCAACTGGCAAATGAAGTTGGAGATAGCGACCAATTTGCGACAAAATGTGAACATCTATCTTGTCTCTAGAGTATATCTTTATACAATTGTAGGCTCTATGATTCAGTATAGAAACAGTAGGTCAAAATATGGTTGAACATGGTTCACTGGATCTATTTCAATCAGAACCTAGTTTCTGTACATGATGTGTGAACTGCTCAGTACTGGCAAAGGAGATTGAGTGGTTGTACATGTTCAATATGTTATATCATTCCTGATTTTGCTTCATGTTTAAAACCCTTTTTTTTAGCCAATTAACTGTTTTCTTTCTTTTTGTCTTTGACATTTGTATTAAGGCCTGAAAGCTAGCGTAGAATGAATTCTGAATTATTAATGGACGCACTGATTTAAAAAAAAACACTAATAATGAAATGCCAACTTTTCCGTAAATGTCCACTTTTGACTTAGTAGTGGTCATTTATATGCTCCCTTATGTATTAGGGCAGGTGATTGTTGATCTTTGATCGTCAACGGCTATAATAGCGACTTTTTTATTAATATTTGATTAAATAATATTAAAAAAATTCTTCAATCAATATATAAATACACTAAAACGTGAAAATCATATACATATGAAAATATAATCCAACTCAACTCAAAATAATAAAAAGATTTACAATAACAAATACATGATACTGTCTTATTCCGTCATTGTAAGTTGAAATAACTGCATTCTTCAGAGTTTATTCTATGTACACCACAAGATTGCCATTCAATTAGTTATTTATCATTTTGTTGCTCAAGTCACTTTTAATTAGATTCATAGCAGCGTGCATTTTTCAACATTTGCAGTTGTCCCTTGTAATATTAAAGTCAATGTGATGAGCCTATAAATCAATAGGAAATAACAAAAATTTCTTATTTCAACCAAATTCTGAGCTATGGAAGATATGTTAGACGAGGGAGTGCAGTCATCCCAATATATATACTTTTTTTTTTCCAACGGAGAGGCAATGATGGCTGTCTAGTTCATCGGGTGTTGGCTCTGCCCTTGTTCAGATTTGACAAGATAACCTTGGGTAAAGGAAAATGAAATGCCAAAAACAACGTTAACAAAATATTTCAATTAAAAGATATTTATTGTATACAATGAAATAGACGAAAGGGGGTAAAATAAAGGCTCGTGCCTCTTGGAAAGGTAATAATCATATACATATTGACATTTAAAAGGGGGTAATTGCAGCAATGGTACTAAACCTTTTATTTAGTAACAGATTTTGTCCAAACCTTTCATTTGTGTCATTCATGGAACCAAATATTTCAAAAACTCACAACTAGAGTCCAATTTAACAGAAATTGTTAGTTTGACCGTTAGTTGATCGAAGAATTAACCTCGATCATAATTTTGATTAATTTTACAAGGTTAAAAAGGTAAATTCACATTTTTCAACGAAAAACACAATTATAATATAGTAATAATTAAACAAGAAAATCAAACACACCACCCACCACCATCCCCTTCTCAAACCCCTTACCCTAAAACCACTAGACGCCACCGCTACCGTCACCCCCACGATGCTACCACTTCTTCCACCACCACTCCACCGCTCACCAATAGCACAAAAACCCTTCCCAAAACTTCGAAGGCAGTATATACCTAAGCACATCCAATACAAATTACTTGTCATTGGAAAGCTCAACATTTGCTACAAATAGATATAGATCTTGATTTTTCTTGCTTGTCTCCTTTTTTATTTAATTAAAAACATTCACAAAATTCAAGAAGACTGGCATGTTCTTGCGTTATGTAAGCACAGACAATTAGGGATTTTGTTTTTATTTTGTGGGGTTTGTTAGTGATTTCTGGAAAAATGGAGGGAGTGGATTATCTTGCGGATGAAAGGAAGAAGGCTCAATTCGATTAGATGCTATAAAGATGTATGGGTTGGTTCTCGCCATGCCTTTGAAGTTTCTGATCGAAAAAAAGAGAGAGGAGGTTTTCTCTTAGTCTTGAAAAGAGGAAACTCTCAATTCCTGGACTTATTCTTGATGATAAAGGGCTTCTTCGAGTTCAACTCGAACAAAAATGGTTGGATTTGTTTTTTGGCCTCCGGCTCTTTTTCTTTGTGATAAATTTAAAATTTTTTTTAAAAGAATTTAAAATTTGTGCAATTTATAGATGCGAGAATTTAAAATTTATTTTTAAAATTTAAAAATAATAATAAAACTCGGCTCGACAGGCCGAAATGGCGAAATGGCCCGTGACACTGGCACACGGGCTGGCTTGGGAACCGGCTCGGGCTTTTTCTGGGTCGAGTCACAAGCCATATGAGGTGAGGAGCTTTTTTGACGGGAAAAAATCAAAACTAAGGTGTTTAAAGTTTACAATTCAAAAATCAGGTTTATA
>CAIGRO010038199.1:0-11620 GCA_903798355.1 Fraxinus baroniana | reverse complement strand
GCTGTAAATGAGGATAAATGTTTGCCCTTCCATTGTTTTAAATGGTCTTTGTTTACTGGAATGGTTTTTAGATTTACGTGTATCTTGTGCAGGTACGTGTGATTACAAGAAAAGTCTGTGAGCCACTGGAAGAAGACTCTTTCAGGCCAATTCTTCACCACTATGATGGTCCTAAGTTCCGCCTCGAGTTAAATGTCCCTGAGGTATTAGTCTCTCCTTTTGTCAAAATCAGTTTCCTTCAACAAAGCTAAATCTCGTGGAATTATATTGAATATTGTTATACGCCTATCTGAAAACCTGATCTTTGTTTATTCTTAGCCTAATCGGGTATGTTTGTTACACATTTAACATTTTTTGTACATGATAACAAACAAGATTCGAACTTAAATTGTATTGTTGACTTTCGAGTTTAACATAACAAACATGCCATTAACGTTCTATCCTTCTTTGGTTATTGTAGGCGATCTCGCTTTTGGATATTTTTGTAGAAGACAAACCTTTGAGCGTTTGAGGAATCGGAGCACAGTATACTACACACATTATACAACACAATGAACTATGAAGGAGAGAGAGAGAATCTCAGTTGTACTTTTGAAGCACATTGAAGTTATACAAGTAAAGAATAGGCAATGATCATCTGTAAATATGAATCCATGGAATGTGAAAGACTTCTATTAGGAGGAGTTCAATACTTCCTTTTTATAAGCCGAAGAATTATTATTTATAAATAATCAAAAAGCTGAGTTTAGCTTATAAATATTGTGTTGGCATGTAGCAAATTCGAGTTTAGATTTTTTTTCAAGTGATGATGATGTTGGAAGTTGGCATGGCCAGATAACAAGCCCTTCCTTTTCAAAATATTATTTTGTCCCTTATTCAATATTTGACCACACGGCTGTATTTTGTCCCTTATTCATTGTTGTTTTTTTCTGAATATTCTGAAAAATGGTTTAATATCAATTTCGTGTATCAATCGTTATTTGATATTCGAGAGAACTTGGTCAAAGAGCTCGAGTTCACTGCAGAAGAGCTTCAAAATTGTTTAAATATGGCGCAAGGGGTTCGACAATATAGATAATGGAGTATCTTTTAACCAAAAAAAAAAAAAAATGTGTATATTTTATTTGTGCTAACTATAATTTGTTCATTAAATAATCAGGTACTTACACTTTGATATGATTTTAATTGAATAACTATGTCCGATTGAAATTGAATTAAAGTGTAATTATATAATTAAATAAAATTAAAGTATAGTTACTTAATTCATAAAGGAAGTGATAGCAAGAAAAATTATTCATGTACTTTGTCTAAAAATATTAATGTACATTTATAAGTGGCTTCGTTAACATGTCATCAAACAATATTATTTAGCGCTTGTCTGGGCGCAATTAAAATCGAAATTCCCCCCGTTGCGCCCACAATTTTTGACTTCAGTGTACTCACAGCGGGCTCCACATTTTGAAAGGAAACGATCATAAAAAGCTAGTTTTTGTTGATTTTAATTGCGCCCAGACAAGCGCTTATTACTTATATCCAGCAAAATTAGAGAGTTAGAAATTAGGGATTAAATACGAAAACTAACCCGACTTTAATTTTGTCCTATTTTTGTGCTTAAATCGTATAATAAACCCACGTTTAACACGATTTATACTAATAACTTACTCAACATTATAAATAAGATATGTTGGTACTTCATGGCGTTGGTAGAATATTTTTGACTGAATACTAACTTATAAACTTAAATGGTTATTAGCAGTAAGAAAATAGGTTCGTTACTCACAACTCAGAGTAACCATTAACATAAGACGTAATTAATCCCCAAAAAAAAAAAAAAAATTGTCTATTATACTCCCATGTTTATGTTTGAAAATTAGCCGTTGAACTGTCTAGATGCACACCCCCTAGTTCGATGATATCGACTTTGGCCGGCCACAAATGTACACTGCATATCTTATTTTATTCTAGGGATCACCGTAATTGATTCGATCCCATAAATTTTGCACTCAAGTTTCAAAAAGCAACGCAAAAATTGTCTCTTCCGCCGCATTCTCATCTTCTTTTCCCCATCCAAATCCGTGACCTCGTTGAATTTTACTAAAGATTGTTGCGTCAACCGATTAATCACCTTGTCTTCAAATTTAATGAGTAAAAGTTAGGTTGATATTCTTTAATTTTTCATTTTAAGCCTCCAACTTTTAAAATTAAGATTTCGATATAAATCAATGAATCGGAATTCATACGTAACAAAAATCTTCAATGTATAAATTAAAATCACACACGACTTTCACGAATATCAAGTGAGTTGACGATTCTCTCCTTCCCAATTGAAATATTGACATTTTTCATCACGTAGAAATGTAATCTCATCCACTTAAATAGGTTGGGATTCGAACCCTCACTTTTAAAAATTGTGAAGTCAACACCACACTAATAGAATGGTGGTTAAAGAACCTAACACTATGTTAAGGAAGGGATTCATATATTTATTTAAATTTCATCTTTTAAGCTTTAACACGTCTCTTCCTACGAAAACTAGATTAATTTCCTTTTTTTTTTTTTTTATAGAATGACATTTATGAATGGAAAATGGAAAATTATGAACTTAGGGTCCGTTTGATTGCAATGGTGAAAAATAGGTGGAAAGAAAATGAATTTTAGAGAAAGTAATTGCCTAGAAATTATTTTACAAAGAATTGTTAATTAAGTGTGTTTGATTGGTATAATTTTCCACCCGAAAAATTTTAAATTTTGTGTTCGTTTGGTTTTGTTTTACATGAAAATTGTCAATTGAAGTGATANCAATGGTGAAAAATAGGTGGAAAGAAAATGAATTTTAGAGAAAGTAATTGCCTAGAAATTATTTTACAAAGAATTGTTAATTAAGTGTGTTTGATTGGTATAATTTTCCACCCGAAAAATTTTAAATTTTGTGTTCGTTTGGTTTTGTTTTACATGAAAATTGTCAATTGAAGTGATATGTTTTGCCACAATTGGTTATAAAATTTGTTTCTATTGCAAAAAAAAAAAAACGAAAATTTTTTGTTTCCTAAAAAATCATTTATTTCATCAAAGTTTAGTATTCGTTTGACTTTATTTTACATGAAAATTATCTATTAAAGTGAAAAAAAAATTGCAATTGGATATGACATTTGTTTTCATTGCCGAAAAAAAATGCAGCAGCAGCATGGAAAAACTGGGTCACGTCACGTGAGCACCCCAAGTGAAAAACCAATTCTCAAGAAAATTATACCTATCAAACAACTAAAAATATGGAAAGTAGAAAAAATTTTCAACTTCCAAGAAAAATAGAGGCTATCAAACAGGCCTTAGGGATTTTGTGAGATATTGATGATATATGTTTAATCGTCTTGCATACATATATTTATTGTTTTTATTTAAATGTTTTTTTCCCCATCCAAATCCGTGACCCCGCCGAAATTGATTCAATATTTTCTTCCATAAATACAACCACAGCTTTCCTGATTAACAAAGAAACAAAGTAGCAACAAAAAAAAATAAAATAAAAGGGAAATTGCAATGGGGAATTGCTCTCAGTTTAGACAAAGACTACGACGTTTTCAGGTGGATTTTATCCGGATCATGACAGATTCCGGCGATATATTAGAATTAAAAGGCCCTAAATTAGTCCGGGAAGTTCTCGAAAACTTTCCTGGATACAAAATTTTTAGGCAAAATCAAATTTCTTCTCCATTGTTTGATCATCAGCAGCTTGTCGACGGTCAATTCTACTATCTCTTACCAATCAGAGATGAAAAAATGAATCCACCCAACGGGCGTGTTAAAGATTTTGAGGCTGTTACCAGGTTGGGAAATCGAAGAAAGGGTGTTTGGAGGGTGAAATTGGTGATCAATTCGGACAAATTAGAGGATATTTTATCAGAGGAAGTGAATACTGAAGCCTTCATTGAGCATATGAGGATTGCTGCAGCAACTCCCGGAAGAACCAAAAAGTTGCCTGGCCGGTGGTGTTGAAACCCGGGCCGGGCTGGACGACTATTGTACTCCGTGTTTACAAGTAACTCTCATCTTAATGTAAAAATAAGTCATTAATTATAAGTGAACATTTTCAGCTTAACCAATAATTCTCACGATGAATATAACACTGCACTGAACACTCGATTCAATTGACTAACCAAATCAAGCTGTGTTTAATATCTAGAGTAGGAATTGATTTGAGTTATTGGATTGCAAGCTTTCATAATCATATCCAAATCTCATAATTTATAGAGCGACCATCAAGGGAAGAATGGCAATTACTCGTGCACAAGATTTTTGAACTTCTCTCTTCCTGAATGATATTATAGCTCGTTTGAATTTTGACAAGACATCACAAGTATTTGCAATACAATTTCAATTTGCACAAACTCGATTGCATGTTACGATACAATTGTCCATATAATAGACAATTCGTTAACATGAAACGCATAACATAATATCCAATATTTTTACGGATAAAAAATCATTTTTTATCAATAACAAAATTGAATTGATGAAAAATCGAGTATAACTACTCCGAGCATAGTTGGACTTACAAAACAAGCATTACAAATTATCAAAAGATCCCTATCAAGAGATTCAAAGTGAAACAAAACATTACAACCTCGGTTGATTAAAGTCATGAATGTTGCATTACAAATTATCAAAAGATCCCTATCAAGAGATTCAGAGTGAAACAAAACATTAAAACCTCGGTTGATTAAAGTCATGAATGTCGGATCCTTTCTTGCTATTTTTCTTGGGTTAAATCTACTAACGATCATTCAACTTTATACTTGTATCACAATGGCCACCAAACTTTAGATTTAGTGTCAACGTGATTATTCAATCTGATTTTATTTCGCTATGACCACCCCATTTTATATAACATTTCATCATAGTCACTCAACTTTTTTTCATTATTTTCACTAATTTTAAAAGGGGTAAAATGGTAAATTTGCATTATCAATTAAAAAATAAAATTAAATTTTGAGTCCTGAATAAAATTAAATTTGGTGGTCTTGATGACACTAAGGGCTTGTTTGGGTCGAATAAAAATCTAATTTTAGTCTAAATCAAAGTCAAACAATCAATATCAATCATATCTTTCATGGGTCCCACATCTTTTAAATCACATATTTCAAAAATTTCTATCACAATCCACTTAAAAATCTAATTTTATTTCACACGAAACACCCTCTAAATATAAAGTTGGGTAGGGATGGTGAAAAAAAAAATCAAATTGAGTGATGGTGACATTAAGTAAGAAGTCAGGGGGCCATTAGTGGATTTAACCCTATTTTTCTTCATTGTTATGATAGGTTGTTCTACCATTTTTCCTTTTGAGTTTCTTACTCAATTCCATGGGCGCTTCAATTTCTACAACCCCAGTTTGCAAGTCAGGTCTATGTTGTTGCACCCGTGTGCAGAATCAGGTAGTTGTTCCTTGCAGCCTGAACGAACAGTACATGTTCCAGTTGCTGACTGCTACGTCAAGTTTACTGGAGGTTTCTTTGCTGCCTGTAGCAGCTAGTTTGCTGGATGCTTCTTTGCTGCCTGCAGCAGTTTGCTCCAAGCTATTATGTTCGGTCATATTTTTAACGCGAAGTTGGTATAGCATTACATCGTAAGTGTCAAAAGGTTCAACCGAATGCAAATACATCCAATGATAGATTTTTTTGTCCTTTATACAATAGTACTGTCCAGATATGTTGAGTCTGAGTACTTAAAAAGTTATAATTCTGGATTGCATAGAAATCGAAAATTGTGTTGCCATGAGTTCAACACATATTTCCACTTCAGCTCACATTCAGCTTTCTCTGTTGAAGCATATACAACCTCACATCGCGAGGTTGTCAACCAGGCATTACCAGAGGGATTTTCTGGACAGGCAGAACAAAAGATTATGGGGTTGTGCTATGGGTATATAGTAATTGATTATTCTTGTTGTACATAATTTTTTAGTGAATTGACAAGTGGCTGCCCCTTATTGACGGTAGCCCGCCAAATAGGGGCCGCCACTTGTCGATTCGGTAATCCATTATTTTAAAAATTAGGTACATTTAAATCGACAAGTGGCGGCACCCTATTAACGGTAGCCCGCCAAATAGGGGTCGTCACTTGTCGATTCGGTAATCCATTATTTTAACAATTAGGTACATTTAACTTGATCCGTGTGGTAATATAGAACAATGCATAAGGTGTTCATAATGGACGTATAGAAGGCCCCTTGAATAACGTGTTCATAATGGACGTATAGAAGGCCCCCTTCATTATGAAAAATGCAATGTACTTGTAGCATTTCCCAAGATTATGATTACGCTGAAATGGAGGCAAGCAATGCATAAGTAATTGGTAAGCAATACACACAGAAAAACTATTGTCACGTGTTTGGTCAAAAAATAAATAAATAAAAAATTCAAGAATTATACATTCCCAGATGCCTTCCCAAAAGCAGCACCATTTCCAAGACTGACATACCCTTCCCTGTCCCCAGATTGTGGTCCACAAATTTCATTGAAATCAAGCCATAGTGGAAAACCGCTATTAGATACAAAGCAAGCAGAGTAGATAAATCAACTCAAGGAAACAAACCTAAACGGCAGAAATGATTCTCAAGCTGAGTAATTAATAAATTACAACTGCCTACATGGTTTAATTAAGTAAAAATATATCACAGCTGTTTTCCATTGTGATGTTCGAAATGCACAACAATAGGGTGAAATGATTAAGTATTTAAAGGCCAAAATAGAAACTTAGAGCAAAACCAAAATATTTGGAGAAAGGGTTAATGTATCAGACGAAAACCCTACATGTAAATC
Organism: Fraxinus baroniana; assembly: GCA_903798355.1. Classification (NCBI taxonomy): domain Eukaryota; kingdom Viridiplantae; phylum Streptophyta; class Magnoliopsida; order Lamiales; family Oleaceae; genus Fraxinus; species Fraxinus baroniana. The sequence continues at coordinate 4,802 of CAIGRO010038199.1, read as the reverse complement.
ACTAAATAATCCTGTTATGAATGTCAGTAACTTCCCAGTAACTATGTCAAAAATTTAAATCTGAAAATATACACTTAGAAGGCACATAGAAAGAATAATGAGAAAAAAGCTGATATAAAGCCCTATTCCATCTAGAACAATCTCACATATCTTCAGATAAAAATCACAATAAAGCCAATCTAGTAACATGATGTACTAAGAAAAAGGAACACTTGATAAATGCTATAGTTTTTTAGTTTACTTCATGAGTTTAGTAGTTATAGTTAGATGTGTTTTATGTACTTTATGAACACAGGAAATGCTATATACACGAGTAGAAGACGAATTGTTGAAATTATTGTTCAAAATTAATAAAATTGCATTGAGAATGAGAAATGGATTTGAAGGCTGAAAGTATATACTATACCACCGCATAGTTCGTCAGGAATGTGGTCGCATATAGACCTGCAGAAATTTCAAGCCCTGCGATGATTCTTCTATGCATAGGATTGTTGTGCGCGATCGCCTAGAACGAAAAAGTAGTGGTTGGGCTGGCTTTTTTCTTTGAATTTGTGACTTTTGGTGCAACTTTTCACGGATTTTTGGTGTCATTTCATGGGTATTGATGGAGATCTATAAATAGATGTCTTGTGATCAATACCAAATATATTGAAAATAATCTAGAAATTCATTGAAACCATATTCCATCCCAAATGTGAAAAATACTCATCTATATATCATATTCGAAATTCATCTTTGTGTCCTTGAAGTTTTGGTAGAAAAAACTAAGCGTGTAAGTTTTTTTTTCTATTACAAGGCTTAATAATTTCTACAAATCATTTGCCAAAAACCCTTTAAGCACCTAAATTCAATCCGAGAGTGGACAAATATAGTTTAAAGACAACAATATCATTTTCGTGTTTGAGCCTTTTTTTTTTTTTGTTCTTTGAAGTTCTTGATTACATTCTTAACCCCTTTAAGTGGAAGTAATATTTTCCAACACGAACTAAGTACAATTATGTAATACAAAAGGAACACTAGAGAAATTTGTCATAGAAGTGAGAAAACTAATTATCCGGCCTTCGTTTGAGCTACATTTTATCAAAAATTTATTTGTTTCAAAACTTATTTTCAACTACACATTTTCTAATAAATAATATTATACATAAATCGAATTTTTTTTTCTTTATTTTTAACCACACATTCTCCAAAAATTACTATTTAAAATGTATTTTTTTTTTCTCTCAAAGTGTACTCAAACAAGGAAATCACCTGAATCCCGATTCCTTCATATGCTAGTATAATCCTCAAGTTCCGAAGATGTCCATTTAGATTACTGACTGAAGTTACTTCACCAAAAAACAAATAATAATAATAATAATAATAAATACAAATAAAAAATAAAAATCATTTTGAACTATACAATTTTATCAAGAGAGTTATGCGCAATGTTCATGCGAAATCCATAAATGTAAATAATCGTTGACAAGTAATAAATTTAGTCAGTTGATAGTATCGTACGTCCTGTAGAGGATAAATTTAATTCAAGTTTACTAGTTTTTTTATGAAATTCAAAATATGTAACACAAAAGAAAGTTTGATTTGATTTATCCTAAATTAATCTAAGAAAGCCGTAAAAGTTTGGTTTTATCAAATTATAAATGAATTTCGAATTCGTCTATTGCTATCTATTTCAATTATTGATTTTTAGCTCCTATTTGAGTCACATTAAAATTTTTATTATCATTCTTCTACTCATTTTTAACAACACGTTCTTCAATAAAATAATATTTTTCATCACATCAATAACTTTTTTTTCTTTTTCAACCACATATTCTTCATCAATCTACTATTTCAGAATACATTCTTCGAAAATAATGTGACTCAAACACACCATAATCTAATTCTGTTAGTGCGTTCTTGACAATCGATCAACCTATGATATATAGCCCCCGTTTGGTGCACATTATTTTTAAAAGAATGCATTTTTTTTGTTGATGTGATGGAGATTATGTGATTGAAAAATAAGGAAAAATTATTGATGTGATAGAAAATATTATTTTATTGAAGAATATGTGGTTGAAAATTAGTAGAAGAATGAGAATAAAAAAAAAATATGGCCCAAACAGGGGCATAATTTCTTTTCCAAAACAAATTAAATTCATCATAATCATGACCCGAATGTATTTTTACCCCGAATTCAAATGATTATAATGCATTAAATTTTAGATTATATATATGATTGTACACGTGATAAATATTATTCCTAACATTTATTGTGCATATGTTAATTTTGCCGCATTATAAATTTATCATAAGTCTCTCAACAATACAACAAGCATGGGGCGGATCCAGCACCCCGGTGAGTCGGCGCGACCGCCCATGATGGATCCGCCGGGAAAAATAATTAATTAAGAATTATGATATATATATATATACACACACACAATTTTTATTCAAGTTGTGTTTGGAAGAGAAGATGCACTTCCACATGACTCGTGAGATACTTGGGTTTTGATTCTTTTCAACAACATTCTCTCTTTCAATTTTTAAACACGATGAATAATAATTAAATATTAATTAATAATTGTACCAATATTCAACAAAAAAAAAAGTGTAACCCATATGACAGAAGGGTCATTTTGTGCAATAGAGGTATGGGGTTCAATTATTTGCTTTTCCACTTTTTGTTTAATTTTTCAACACAAACTAAACAATTATATATTATTAGTTTTTGTTTTTCGAAATAATTTCTTTAAAAAATTTATTGACTCAATTATTACTCTATGATATATAAAATTTTATTTTTATGTTTTACTAATTTATTTTATTAAATTCAAATTTGGATCATCTAAGTGTTATTCTTTATTCTTTTAAAAGTTCAAAAAATACTTTTTTCTTTTAACGTCAAAAATAGTTTTAGTTTTGAAAATTATTGTTTTCAAAATTTTGCATAACTTTCGCTCAAACTCAGAGTTTGTTTTTATCATTTAATCATGCTTTATGTATAAACTGTTTTATTTGAGTTCATAAAAAAAATATGAAACTTCAGTGTACATGTATGATTTAAAAATGTATTTTTTTCTTATTATTTTATATTGTATTGGATTATATTTTCAAATTTATATGACTTTTTCACGTTTTAACGCATTTATATATTGATTTAATTTTTTTAACATTATTTAATTAAATATTAATAAACAATTTTATTATTGCTCAGTGACCACCCTAACTGACTTCATATCCTGGATCTGCCATTGAATAAGTAACTAATTATCTAATTGATGATCAAACAATTAAAAAATGCAATGCTTATGCAAAATTAATCAAAAAACACAAGAAATAAACTAGACTATTAATCTTGAATTAAAATAAATAAACAATAGGGTTCATATCCATTCAATACAAAAACGGATTCAACCTAACATATTAATATATAAATTGCAAGAAGAATAATAGAATTGACTTTCAATTCCTTGCCATGGCTTGATTTTCTCTCTCAAAATATAGAGATTGATCCCCTGTTCACGATGAATTTGATAATATTATTGTCTATGAACAGGCAAGAGAGAGTCCCCAATGCTTTGACCAAGTTTTGTATTTATACGAGTCCAACAATCAAGCCAAACGAGTCAAAAATCGAGAGAGAATTAAATTAAAGGAAAAAGCCCTGAGTACAGGGCTGACTTTCACTGTACTCAGGGCCCCACCCCATGTATTAAAAACCAAAAAAAAATTGCCCCCTCCCCCCATGTGTGTTACCTGGCAGGGCCCCTGTACTTGTAGCGCCGTTCTAAATTAAAACAAGAATTTCAATGAAATCAGGAAATTGCAGTATACTACTATCCTTTCCCTGAAGTAAAGGCGCGTGCTCCCTGGTGTGTCAGCCGCATGCGTGCCAGTTAGTCATGTAGCTTCCTGTTGATTAAAATTGGGATGTCATTATTCTCTTTATATACTGAACCATGCTAGATGTACGTATAGAGATTCATATGGTAGACCTCATCCCACTCACATTATATGAACTCCTATGTATACATGTGTATACATAGATTAATCCATATTGATTATTATTATTATTTCTTTTGACTTTTACGATTCAGTCCCCATCTTTAATAATTATTCATCTCGAGCCCCTTTCTCCCGCTCATTTTAATCCATTACTTTCCTATTGCTTCCAATTGAATCCGGTATATTTTCAATCATCGGTATTAAGTCCAATTAACTATTGAAAGTGTGCAATTTGGTCTCCAAACTTTGGTTTTCTTCCTTTTTCGCTACTTTTGTCCAATTCACCAAAATTTTCTCAAGTTTTACCAAGCAAACACAATTAAAACATAATTAAGCTAATATTATTGTGTATCCTAATTTATTGGCCCGAATAAATGTATTTTATATACTAATCATCACCCTCTCTAACAATTAACCCTTTTTTCTTAATGAATCTGATAATATTATTGTGTATGAAGAAACATATTCTCCCAATGTTTTGGCCAAGTTTTGTATTTATAAAAGTCCAAAATCAAGCCAAACAGATCAAATATTGTGAAAGAATTAAATTAGAGAACACTATAGGTACGGAAAAAAAAACAGAAAATCAACAGAAAATACACTTGGAAGGTTTTCATTGAAAGAAGAAAAATAAAAAATAAAAATAGATGCTGCAGGATTATTGTAAATTAAAACAAAAATTTCAATGAACTCAGGAAATTGCAGCATCCGGTCCCTGAAGTAACTGTGCCTGCGCACCGATATGTCAACCGCACCCGCATGCATGGGCGGACCCAGGGGGTCCAATGGGGCACGTGCCCCCCCCCCAACTT
>CAIGRO010038189.1:0-10188 GCA_903798355.1 Fraxinus baroniana | reverse complement strand
TTTCTTCTTTCCCACTTTTGCTCTCTTTAAACATAGCGTCGTCATCGAGAGGGTGGAGAAAGACGACTACGCTAGGTTTTCCTTTCTTTTTCTTTCTTTTTTCATTTCATTTTATTATTTTTTTTTCCTTATTTCTCTTTCTATATCAGTGGTTTAGGGTATTGTTTGTATAAAATGAAAATGAGTTCCACATAGTGCTACTTAGTGCTCTCCAAATTACAATCAAGTTCCTTTTTCTATTTTATATAACATTTGGTAATTCTCATTATTGAAAACTAAATTCCAAAATTCTATTTTATTCGTCTTAACCCCTTATTAATACTCCCTTCATTGTGAATAATTAATTTTGGTCTGACATCCTGGATTAGTAAAAAAATTGAAGTTTGAAAGACGTACCCACGTACCCGTGTGCGAAATTTGGACTTTTTTTAGCCATGTCCCTATATCCTACATTTTAGAAAATAAAAGATCCAACACTTAGATACGTACCCGTACCCGTACTTGTACCCGATACCCGTACATCATAGCCATACATTGCTCAAGGTGAATTTGGGTCATCTTTTGAAAAATGGTACTTGCAGAATTTGCTAAAATTGAGTGAAGGGCAGATTAAAATGTCTCAGCCTTTTCTTTTTAATCTTTGAATCTTGATGACTCTTGTTGAAGCGAGAATCATGCTAAAGACGTCCTCTTGTAGACTTGTTCATGTTACTTGCCTAGCAAGCCTGGTGTTTAGAACACTGTAATTGTTTGTCTTCTGTTGAATGTGTATTTAATTTTGGTTCATGAGGTCAAAATATTTCCTGTTCTATCTTCAACATGTGGGAGTTAGCTTGGATGTTTTGACAGACAATTGGACCACTGAACAATCCCAGTACACTTAAATCACATTCTCCAAAAATGGCCATGAAACAAGTGCAAAATGTTGAAGAGTGAAGTTCTTCAGTAATTGATTAAATTTTCTGTATGAGTTTTGGGAGGGATGGAATTTCTTCCTCTATGAAGATATGAACGATGAGGGTGAAGCAAAAGAGGAAATGAAGATTTAGAAATATAAGTATTCTCAATCAAATTTTGAGATGATAAAATAATGTTGCTCCCTCAACATCTGAATGCTCCAGTTTCCTTTTCGCGAATTGAGGCGTCCTATGCACACTTTCCAAAATATATAACGCTTCTTAAAAATGTCCCTAGCTTGATGTACACGTTGCCTTTTCAACTGTTGTCTAAAAACTCCTTGTCGATTCGATGCATCGCATTGAAATGTGGACGGGAGGGAGTTGAAAAGTACACAAACCATTATCTTCTCTCTTATGCCACTATTTCTATCTTTATCTTCCCTCCTTTCCCCTCCAGTTTATTTACCAAACAAGAATGGAGGAATGTATACTTCCTCTAATTGAACCCAGCTAAGTGTTAGTATCAGATCAATTGGCATTTCATATCATGTAGTGCTTAGGTGAATAATATATGCCAAATAAATTTTGAAGCATTAGCAAGATATGAAGTTTGTACCTTGCATCAAACTCTACAGACCCACACAATTCTGTCCCATGTATAACTGCTATTGGATACAATGGTGTACGTCTGTGGGAAAAAGGTATAGAGTTCCTTAGAACTGGAACTTTATTTTCATAGCAGTTAAATCAAACTGATTCTGGCCTCCTTATATTTTTATCTTGTTTTTGTGATTTTGAAATTTTTAGAGGGATTTGTCACTGCTGATATTCTTGTTTCCAATCTTGAGAAGGCATGGTTAAGTCTTCATGTTCAGGTAGGCTGATGCTGGCTTTTGTTATACCCATTAGAATTTTCAAGTCTATGTCTACCATTGCTGCCAATGCAAATCGTAAAACTGCCCTTTTTGAGCCTTACTATTACCTAATGATGTAAATTTTTTGACATATGCATATTTGTTTTCCTTTGAATAACATTAACTGGTTTGGTCAAAGTGACTTTAGAAATATGAGATTTCCTTCGTAATTACCACCTTGTATTTTGATCCTTCAGCCTTCAGACCATGAATTTTTGTAGCTAGTTTACTCAATGTTCTAATTCATGATTACTTTACAACTACACTGGATCTGGTTTAGTTACTCGTGGCACCAATGTACATTTTTCACATACCCGTATGTTAAAAGTGAGATGGTATGCTTAGGACACTCCTTTCATACTTTCATATTAGTTCTGTGTTTGTCCTTGTACAAATTCTTGGCAGCACTTCCATTATTTATGAGTTCTTTTCTATCAGCATAATAATTACTAAACTGCCACATTATTTATATCATACAATCAGTTTTGCCTGTAGCACGATCAGCAGTGTCATGCTGTACAATTTAATTAAATTAAGATGGGATCAAACCTATTTAATTTTATTGCAACACTTCTATGGAACTAAATGAACCAAGTCAATAATATTGTATTTGTTGATAGCATTCATGCCGGCTATGCCCTTTTTCTATCCGGAAAAGAGGTCACATGCAAGTTGTGATAACAGAAAAAAGATGGTTTCTATCTAGTGGGGTCCTACGTGCACCTAAATTGAAAGTTTGGTATCTAAACACCAAAAAATTTGAATGGGCACCAAAGTGCTACATTAGTCAAAGTTTGGGACAATGGCTGCAAATTTCTCATTTTTCTTTCTTTTTTTTTTTAAAAATTGTAACTACCCTAGGCAGATGTTCATGTGCCAAGTGAATTATGCCTGCTTTGCTTCAGTTATGATTTTTCATATTTTGGCCAAACATAGAATGAATGTCTGTGCAGGAGTCGACTGCAGCTTTCTTGACTGCTGCACTTGCTTCTAAGAAACAACTGGCTACTGGGACTTCTGAAACTGCTTCATTGGAGCATGAGACTGATATTCCATCATCAACGGATAATCAAGTTCAATCTCTGCATGCTGAACAGTTGTCGAATTCTGTGGAAACAGATGACAGTAACAGTTGCAAAGATGCTTCTCAGGTGAAATTTATTGTGGCTTGGGTATTAAATTTCTCCTACATATCAGATTTGGTTCTAATACATAATCTCTCGCATGGACAGGAGATGGATTCTGAATGGATTCTTAATGGGGATTCTTCCACAACTGTAACAGAAAATATATCGCTGAATCCCTTAGAAGTACATCCAAATAACTCTGAAGTTGACCATTTTATTCCAGACAAAAATGTGGACTCCCGTGACCATCATTTGGAAGTCAGCAAAGATGTTTCTCGTGAGATTTCCAGCAAGGCAAATGAAGAAGCGCAGTTTGATATAGAGAATACTGAAGAAGTTGAGAATGCTGATGTTTCAGATTCCTCTGCTGTTCAATCAAATGATGTGTTTTTAAATGTTAAATTGCCTGATGGGTCCAGTTTACAAATGAAGTTCTCCAGGATGACCACCTTGAGAATGGTCAAAAATCATATAAATGAAAATCAATCAAACAGCTTTGGCTCTTATAATTTAGCAATCCCATACCCCCGCAAGGTTTTCAGTGACCAAGGTATGCTCTGATTACCAATATGATGGTATTGATTTAGCTATTTTTGTTTTTAATTTTTTTTTGGATTCATTGTTAAGATGTTACCGAAATGCACTGGAGATGAGGTGGATGGGCGCTGTGATCCAAATGGAAAAAAGTGTTCTGGGCTGAGGGGTGAAGCGTCATTCTTCTGTTATTTAAAGTTTTTTGAACTTTTTTTTTTTTGCAACTTCATATGATCAAATTTTTATTTTTATTTTTTGTGCATATTATTATGTCTTTAAAGTCCTAAAGAAATCTTAGTTCTTAGGTTACTTCTCTGTCCCTGCACCATCTATTCAATGGAAATATGCTAGTTCATTTTTATTTATTTTTTGGTCATGTCTACTGTATTCAATGGATTGTGCTAGTTTATTTTCTTCACTATTTTATTCACTTTGCGAATAGTTCACCCTTGATCTTTTGTCTTTTCTTGACTTGTTTTTTTCCTTTTGCACAGATTTGGACAGCACGTTATCAGAATTGGGTCTGACCAGTAGACAAGCATTAGTAGTGGTTATGAGTAAGGGAAGTAATTTGCAGTTCAAAGGAGAATCGTCATCATCTTATCAAACTAACTCTTCCAGAGATATTGGTGCTTCAAATGGTAGCAATCAAGGGTATTGGGCATTTTTGAAAACAGCTTTATCTTATGTGAATCCTCTCTCCTATCTTGGTGGGGGTGCCAGCTCATCGAGTCTTGCTCAGGAATCGCAAAGTGGCACATGGCAGTATGGTAAGTTACATAACTTCTGACCTCTTCTAAAAATTTTCTGATTGATAGTGAACTTCATGGTTAATCCACCGTACACCATGTTAGCTGAACATCTTTCTGTATGCTGAATACAGAATCTTATGATCTGAGCTCTAATAGGTGGCTGATTTTCGTGTTTAGTCTTAAGAGTATGTTTGCTTTGTGGAAATAAGTGGGATTTCACAAATTTTCAAGAATTTCAGTATCCGAACATTCGATTGTTTATTTCATCAAAATGTTATATTTTATTAGATCAGAACAAAGTTAGATCACCCTAAGGAATGTTCTTTGGTTTCTAAACTTAATTTTAACTTAAAAAGAGACTCCTGACTATTTAAATCCCCAAGAATTCAGTATACTTGACAATTTATTTCCTCCATTTTCCCTCATTACCATTCAAATATCCGTCAATAAAGATCTTATCATGACTAGGATTTGTTAAATCTATCACAAAAATGTCTACCCAGAATGTTGCTTTGTTGCCGTATCTAATTCTATTTGTGAAACTTAAAATCTAATAAGAGTTATCAACTCTTTTCTTGACTGTTAAAATCCTACTTTTGATGTGTTTGGCTACTGCCACCTTATCTTTTTCTCCCTGAATAATGTTTGTTGTTACATAATTTATACTCCTTTCCTTACAATAATGCGAAAGTTGACCATAGTGTGTGTATGTAGTTATTTTGTCTTTCCTCCTAATGCATTAGATCTTCTAGTTCTAAGAATTTCACGTCTCTATATTTTAAGTTCTTACCCTAATTCTACTATCTTTATTCATCTCTACCCCGTTGAAACGTGAAATCCTTGATGTCGCTTATGGAGTAAATCCCATCTAATTCTATCCCACTGGTCACTACCACCTGGATCAGTTGCAGGAGGACTAAAATTTGTTGAATAATTTGTGTCATAGACTTGTCTTTCTACTCCCTAGTACGAAGTATATCTATTTGCCTAAACTCTTGCTTCTTGTGAAAGTCATCAAGTGATGGTGTCTTTAATGAAGCACACATTTACTAGCATCAACGGTGAACTGTCCCAAAGACGAAAATAGTGCTACCTACTTCATTTTGACCTAAAGCCAAAAATTCCACGTGTTTTTGCATATCACAAATTCATTTCCCTACATGACTATCAAATCTCCGACAAAGATCTTATTTTGACTAGGATCTGCCTAAACCAACAAATCAGTGCCTACCCAAAACGCTGCTCTATTGCTTAATCTCATTTAATATGCAGAACGTTTGAACTTATAAAGAATAAGAAACTCATGCACAAACAGAAGTCTAACCATCAGAATCCTATTCTTGATGAGCTTAGCTTCTAACACCTTATCTTTTTGATAGTTTTTTAATTATTATTCTTACATTATTTCTACTCTTTTCTCTACCCTTATGCAAAATTTATACGCAGTTTTCTTGAATTCTTTTACCTTCTACTTGTTCCATCTCTTGTTGGCAAAGTTAAGTTGTCTTTGCTACTATGCATCATATCTTTTAGTTCAAGAATTCTCATGTCTCTAATTTTGGGTTCCTACCCTAATTCTAATATCCCAGACTAACTTCTTTATCCTCCTCCATAGATTGCAGTGTGAAACTTTTCTTAATTCTTGCATCTGAGTTGTTGATTTTTTCTTCCACTTATGAAGTACGTCCTATCTAGTTCTCAGCCACTTTTCACTACACCTGTGTCAGGCATAGCCTGTCAAAACTTTGTTGAACAATTCATTTCAGTATCCTGACCATTTTATGATTTTTGTCATCTTGGTTACTCCAATCCTTTTCCTTTATCTCTACTTGGGAGTGGCTACAAAAAATATAAGTGAAGGATAGAGAAGCTCTCAACAAAATGCTCCCTTTTCTTTTTGTCTCATTTTCTACTTGGTTTAAATTTGACCTGAAGATTCTTACACCTTCCTGAGAGCTATGTCAAGCCAGACTACGATTGTTGCTGCCACCATCGGCACCACCTCCATCTCCCCAAAAAACTACGAAGTTTTGAAATCAGAGAGCACTAAAACAGAACTAACGTTGTATCTAGCACCCGAATTAAGAGAACTAACGTTGTATCTAGCACCAAATTAGGATGAAATTGATTGACTGAGTTGAGGTGTTTCTGCTTTTCTTCATCAGATCCAAAATATGTCTACCCAAACTTGTTGGTCTTAGTATAATATGATTGGTGAGGTGGTAGCAATGGTTGGATGCCATTGACAATTCTGACCCTTTTTGGCTGGTCATATGTTAGAATTACAATTCATGGATTTGGAAATGAGTGTTTAAAGGAGTTGGGCCTGTGGCTGTGGTGCTGTGTTGTTGTTTTCAGTTGTGGATTTTGGTTCTTTTCGGTGGTTTTGATGGTGATAATATCCATGTTATGTAATTGGTGATAATTGTTGTATTTTTCGAGAAGGATGGCAATGGCAGTGGTCTTTGTAATTTTGAAGGGTGATGGTAGCATAATGGCAGTTGTATGCTTATAGTGACATGAACCTAGAGTTGTCCTTGTTCTATTGGGCTCTGGTCATGGTTTTTATCTTTTTCTTTTGTTTTATACTAAAGATTTATTCCTTTTGGATTGTGTATGTGGGGAAGAGGAAGGGGGGCTTCCACCATTTTATTTTTCTCGTCTTGTTTCATAAGTTCGGAGGCAGATCCCATTAACTTTATTGTGAATTATGGAATTTTTTGGTCGTTGATCGTGGATAATACCAAATTTGACACAAAGGGATGATTTTATAGTGTTATTACCTTTGAGAATTGAAACTCAATGAAGTGTTCGATATTATCTTCATCTAGTTTTGGAACAAAAAAGAGATTTGTTTTCTTTTTAAAATCTGCTATAGAAATTGCGACTAATACATGGATGTTCATGTTTTAGGTCCAAACTCCTCAATTGTGAATAATCCAAGGGGTGTTGGTCAACCCTCCACTGATCAAAATACGTCTACAGGCAGCAGGAGCAGGCAGCAACCTTCTGGATTTGGTGGAAACATCCACACCTTGAAACATGAAGATGATAGTCGATTCAAGGACAGAAATGCCTTTTGGAATGGAAACTCTACACAATATGGTGGTGATAGTGATGGGAAATAAGCAGAGTCGTGCATTTTTGCTACTGCAAAGAAAGAACTCGCTTTTCAATTCAAGCAAGAGGATACTTGTTCCTTCCTCTCCGAAACATTTGATAATTATCTACTTATTGTCAATAATTTACCTCTTTACATCTTTGTTGTAATGTAGTGATTTCTAGTCTTGGTTTAGAATGAAAAATACCATTTGTGATTTTCTTCCCCTTATTAAGCTTTGTTTACTGTTTCCATTCTATTGTTACTCGAAGGACGTTATGGAGTAACTTGATTGATTTTGGAGCTACATATTCGATACCTTGGATGATCATGGGCGATTTTAACAATGTGCTTCGATTCGAGGAAAAACGTAATGGAGTGGAGGTAACTCCATATGAGACTAGGGACTTCGCAAATTGTTGTTTGACTGTGGGTCTTGCACACTTGAGATCCATTGGATGCTATTATACTTGGTCCAGAAATTCATTGGGTAGCATACTTTCAGTTTGGAGCAAACTCAATAGAGCTATGGTTAGTGAATTATGGTAGCAAGCAGGATTTCATGTCTTAGTGAATTTCCAACCAGCAGGTTGTCTCTCGGACCACTAGCCCATGCACTGTCTCACGTTTCCAGCAAAATGGGGACACAGGCAAAAACTGGCTCATTCAGAATTTTCAGAATGTAGTTTCTTCTAGTTGAAACCAACAGGCTAATGGCATGAAGCAGTTTACTCTTTGTAAAAAGTTACAGAAGCTTAAAAGAAATTTTGAAGCAACTCAATAAAAAGAACTTTACTCACATTTCTGTTCGAGCTGAGAAAGTTAGAAATGATCTCAAGGCTGCTCAAATGGAACTACATGATCAATCGACGAATATTGAGATGCGAAGCATGGTTGCATTTCTACTAAAACATGCTGCAGGTATTTGTGATGCAGAGAGAAGTTTTTACTACCAACAGGCCAAATGTGCATATTTGAGCAAGAGTGATAAATGTACGAAATTCTTCCACTTTTTGGTTAAAAGAAATGTGGAGGATTTTCATTGTAGTTGTAATCAAGGAGGACGAGACTCTAACGAATTCCCAAATGGAGGTGGTGACTGATTTCCTTGGCTACTATCATAACATGCTTGGGACAAATAGTGCATGTGCTCCCATCAAAAGAAACATTTTTTATGAAGGGCCATTACTTTCTCCGAAACATGTAGAATCCCTTGTCAGGGATATTTTTATACAGGAGATTAAAGATGCTTTGTTCAACATTGGGGATGATTAGTCTCTGGAACCGGATGGATACACTTAGTGCTTCTTTAAGAAAGCTTAGTGATTTTGTTGATGCTATTACTGAATTTTTCAATTCTAGCTCACTTCTTAAACAAATTAACCACACAGTCATAGCCTCGATTCCGAAAGGCAGCCACTCATCCACAATTGGGGATTTCAAGCCTATTTCATGCCGCAACGTGGTTTATAAGGCAATTACTAAAATCTTATTCAACAGATTAGCATCTATTCTTGGTTCTATCATTAACCAGTCGCTGGCAGCCTTTGTAGATGGGAGGAGTTTGATTGAAAATGTCCGCCTTACACAGGAACTATTGAGGTAATGCAATAGGAAGAGAGTATCACCTAGATGCCTCCTTAAAATCGATCTTCAAAAGGCATATGATTCCATCAATTGGGAATTTTTAAAATCTGTTTTGGATGGACTAGGACTTTCGGACAGATTTATTCAGTGGGTGATGGTATGCAATTAATGGCAACACGCATGGGCTCTTCAATGGTAGAAGGAGCCGACGACAAGGTGATCCCTTATCACCGTTCTCATTCATGATTTGTCATGAATTTTTTTTCAAGAGCTTTGAAGCAGCTACGAACAACACTGAATTTAATTATCATCTGAAGTGTAGGCTCTTGAAAATCATATATATGGCTTTTGCGGATGACTTGATGTTGTTTGCTAGAGGCAACATTATTCTGATGCACATAATAATCCATTGTTTGTCCAAGTTTGGTGATTGCTCGGGATTTAGGATGAATGCAAATAAATTCAACATATTTATTGTTGGAATTCAGGGCCAAGACTTGGATGAAATCCAAGAGTTAGTAAACATGCCGAGAGGGTCCATGCCATTCACCTATTTGGGGATTCCATTAGTTGCAGAAAAATAGAAAATCAGCCACTATGCTCCTTTCTTTTGGATAAAATTGTTGAATATATACATGCCTGGACAATCAATTCATTATCTTATGACGGTGGGGCTGAATTGGTGAAATCGGTCTTGCAAGGAGTTGAATGCTTGAATGCTTTTATTTATCCATATTTCCGATTCCGGCCACGGTCACTTTGAGGATTATATGCCTTTGTAGGAATTTCATTTGGAATTTCAGAAAACCACTAGTTGCATGATCTAATGTTTGTCTCCCCAAAAGCGAAGGAGGATTAGTGTCCGAAATTTTTTATAGAGTAGAATTTAATTTTATATGCTATCTTTTATTGTTTTGAAAAGTTAGGGACCAAAATGGTATATAGCGAATGTCAATTTTAGTTGGGTCATATTTTAGATTTTGACCGAGTAATGATAAGTACATGAATATTGGTCTCGTTGGATAGATCATAATTAATTATGCAATTTAGGCTCGAGAAAAAGTTAATTTGGATTAACAGAGCCCAAGTTCTCGAAGTAGAAAGAATTGGCCTTAAATTATATTTTATACTAAATGAGTTTAATCCTATAAGCCGATACGTGTAGTGGTTGTAGAAATTTAATTTAATTGTATATTATATTAGTTTCACTTTTTGATGTAATTGATAGGTGTACCCGTATATGAAATGTATGTTGGTGAAGTGATAGGGTTGAAG
>CAIGRO010038170.1:0-10334 GCA_903798355.1 Fraxinus baroniana | reverse complement strand
CGATTTTGAAAAAACAAATCTGATAACTATATACCCAATAATGACTGAAAATACTATGAGGGTCAGATTTGCTAGAAGTATAACCACCGAACAATAATTTACGAAAAATAAAAAGGGTTAACCTTGTTATCGAATTATGACTTATTCAACTTTCTCAAGAATGATGGGCTAAAATTATGGGTTTGATGCTTTTGGAAAGCAGTGGAATCGGAGAGGGTATCATTGACTTGGCTTAGTGCAGTGGCTATGAAGCCATTCAAGGCTGGGTGCCAGCCAAAGTCGAGTCTTACGAGAAACTTGAAAAGGTTAGTTGATACTATTTATATTTATATTTATTAGCTTATAATTTACGAAAAATAAAAAGGGTTAACCTTGTTATCGAATTATGACTTATTCAACTTTTTCAAGAATGATGGGCTAAAATTATGGGTTTGATGCTTTTGGAAAGCAGTGGAATCGGAGAGGGTGAGTAACTGAACCGAATCACGTCACCCTGGTGAAGCCATTCAAGGCTGGGTGCCAGCCAAAGCCGAGTCTTACGAGAAACTTGAAAAGGTTAGTTGATACTATTTATATTTATATTTATATTTATTAGCTTATTCAATAAGTATAATTAGGTATTTAATTATTGAAAATGTGACGGTACTAATTGATACTTATATACTATATATATAGAACTTGTGTCATATGTCTTGAACTGTGTTAAGAAAATTAATGACCAATTGCACAAGCATCCCTTAATTTGATTCATAGTGTTTCAGAGCCTAACCAAATCAAGAAAAATGTTTATGCATGGGTGGGAAGAAGGCTTAGTTTGTTGTTGTTGTTGTTGTTGCTATATAGCGCTATAGTTTGCCAAGTTCTTTAAGAGTGTTGTCTCGCGCCCCTAAATATTCTCTACCTACCCGCCTGTGTTGGTTTCGGGTATAGGTACCATTTTGTTTAAATGTCGTTCAACCTTTGCTCTTTTGTCCAATCGGGAAATTGGAAAAACCCTGCTATGGCCTATGATTGACATTTTTAGTAAATTTATTACTAACGATATCTAATGTACTCGTTTTTATTTTTCTATTTGTGAGTGTGCTATATATGCTATCAGAAGCAAAAAGGATTGTCGGGAGCAATGAGGTTATCACTAACAGTTAATGCATTAAAATAAGTATTTACAGATTGAACATTCCAGTATTTTTCTTTAAGATTAGAAGGATGATAAAAGTGAAGCCAAAGAATCAGGATTCTCTGCGTCTGCTAATTTTGATACTCCTGTCATCAATGCAATTGTGTTAACGTTAATCAAAGCTGGAAATAAGTGAAATGTTGGATGTGCATACTGATATTTTGTGCTAATTTGATCTTGAAGCAAGTTAACACACTTCCTTTATTGTATATTTATGTAATGAATTAGCTTATGTTTTCTGCTTGGATTTTGCTTGTATATATAACCAACTGCTGTTATGCAATACAATGTGCAGAAAAGTTTTTTCGAACAATTCTCTAATGGAAACCTCTCTATATGCACCATTTTTGCTATCAAACCTCCTCAAATTTCTGATTTCTATGATTCACTTCTCAACTGATAAACACTTTTGGTTTTATTGTTTTAACAGATTGGTCAGGGTACGTACAGCTCTGTATTCCGAGCACGTGACTTAGAAAGTGGGAAAATAGTTGCTTTGAAGAAGGTGCGATTTGACAATTTTGAGCCAGAAAGTGTTCGTTTCATGGCTCGAGAAATAATGATTCTTCGCCGGCTTGACCATCCAAATATTATCAAGTTGGAAGGATTAATTACCTCCAGATTATCATGCAGCATATATCTGGTGTTTGAGTACATGGAACATGATATCTCAGGGCTATTATCTTGCCCAGACGTCAAGTTCAGTGAAGAACAGGTTTGGATATTTATGTGAAAGGATATACTTTTCTTTCGGTGAGCACAGTGGATTAGAACAAACTAATTTGATTACAAAGGTGATGTGCACCTTAGATTGTTTAAATGACTGGTGTAGAAAAATGAAGATAACATAATAAATGGAAGCATTATGGTCTAAAATTAAAATTTCACAAGGAAAGAGGGAGAGGATATTTGTGATCTCTTGGAAAGTTAATGTGTACATAAATAAGCCTCTGTTTGTGAAGAATTTATAAATGGTTTAAGTTATAAATAGATAGAAATGAGCAATGGATAAGTGGATAGTACTTATGGGTTCATTGAAATGTGTGATTGGATAAGAAGTTTGACCATTTATAAATGATTTATAAATTTTTCCAAATGGAGGCTAAGTCGTCTCACTGAAATGATGAGTTGTATTATTTTTTGTCATTGCTTCTGGAGAATTGGTGAACTTTTGTTTTGTGTGTGTAATAAGATCTGATTGGCTCATTTTACAGGTTAAATGCTACATGAAACAGTTATTGTTGGGTCTTGACCATTGTCATTCGAGGGGAGTAATGCATCGGGATATTAAAGGTGCAAATCTTCTGGTAAATAATGAAGGAGTTCTGAAGGTGGCCGATTTTGGGTTAGCAAATTTCTGTAGTTACGGGCAGAAGCAATCTCTTACAAGTCGAGTAGTCACTTTATGGTATCGTCCTCCTGAGCTTTTGTTGGGCTCGACAGATTATGGAGCTTCTGTGGACCTCTGGAGTGTTGGATGTGTATTTGCTGAGCTTCTCATGGCTAGACCAATCCTTCGAGGAAGGACTGAGGTAATCACCCTCCCAAATCATGTTCCAACTATTAACTTTGCAATGAAACACAGTGGATATGATGATAATGAAATTTTGCCGAAGTTTGAGCCGTAAGTTTGATATTGCTAGAGTAGAATATGATAATAATGTCTATATGCAATAAAGCATGGCTGGAAATTGTTTATAACCTGTTTAAATTTGGTTTCAATGCAAAAATTGTTATTGACTAAATTAGTAAATTATAAGAAATTTTTGAAATAAAAAACAAATATTTGTGAAAAATGTGGATATCAATTTGAAAATGAGTAGGTAAGATAGAATCGAACTTTCAATCGATCCTGGTACTTGACATAAATACATAGAAATGAGTGGTGGATAAGTGGACGGTATTTAGTGTTTATAAATAGTATGAACATGAGCCATTCTTTTTTTAAGCTTTATTTGAGAATAACGTTTAATTTTTTTGTTAGTTGTTTATAAACATGATTTCGTGACTTTAAAATATTTTTGATACGGCTGATTGTGCTGCATTTCATAATCCCCATCCCCCATAAAAAAAATAAAAAATAAAAAAATGAGATACCAATTTAAGGTTGAGCCTCTTGACTGCATCATCATAACCATGAGAAGCTTGTGTTGGTCTTCAACCACATATTATAAGCACGGGTCTACCATAGAATTGCTTGAAAAGATTTTGGGATATACAATGCAAGAACCATCTGATGATGGTGTGCCTTTATTTTCCAGAAAAAGGGTAATTTTCTGTTTATGCCTTGAGAAATATGAATAATTATTTACATGCTTTCCTTAGTTGTAGATATGAGATGAAGTTGCTCTTCCCAACTAGCTTGGTGACTTCGTTGAGATCATTTAAGGCTCCAATCATACTCGTTTATATGTTTGACAAAAAGATTGAACTAGAGGATATGGCTCATACATGTTCATGAATAAAGCAAGCAACACTAGGCTTAGTTTGGCTAATACATGTTTGTGAGTCAAAGCATAAAATATTCTCGACTTTTATCTACTTGTTTCAGATGTTAAAAATAAAATATTTAGATTGATCGCACTTTACTTTTCAAAATTATCCTTGAAAGGTATTCCTTAATTTTTATAGATAATTGGTCAGATGAGCCATAATTTATCATGATCAAAGCTGAAGAATGACTCTCTGTGATTCTTGAACAAGGATAGTTAATTTTCAAACCTCTAAACTGGCAAGCCCGAAAAGATGCTGTAGAAACTTATCAGTGAGCACCAATAAATCTGAGCTTGTCTAGGTTCTGTTCTTTTCTGCTGTAGAAGTTGACTTCTGGGAAATCCTTCCTAATAACCCTATTACTCGTGATTTAAGGTTATCTTCTTCATCTAGGTTGACATTAAATTCAGTTCCATCAATTTTACTAATCAATGCCTCTAGCGACCTTTTCAAATGTTTCCCTTGCAATTATATTAAACGGACATTTAAACGGACAGTATCTTTGGCTAATTCATGTCCCACGAATTTGCTCATTTCCTATGTCTCCCTTTGTGTTACGATGTTTACCTTAATATTATCATCTTAACTATACACATTTTTTATAAATCGCATTTTTTTAAAAATAAGTACACATTCGCATTTTCTACTCTCAATCTGGCATTCCCTGTGGTTTACATGATTTTGTTAAATAATTTTGTTTAATCTCCAAAAAATCTCTAAACTTAAACAGTACCGTATAGATTCAGAGCAACCAACTTCCATCCTTTTGAGCTTCCTTTACAATAGACGCTCTAAATACAAAATGCTCTTTATTTAAATAGCTAATGCTTAAAATAAGCTAAATGAGACTATTTTAATTTTTTAAAATAGAGAATTTGTTTGTCTTTTCAAATTTAAAGAGTCAAACTCACTATATACTTTTAATGTACAATGATTGTATTTAATAAGTTACTAATTTCAATCCTCTACTTAAACTATTCAAGCCACATTTAAATTGATTGACTATTAATACAAAAAATTATGTTAAATAAAATATGAGGAGAAATCAATAAATATTTCTTGAGAAAAGCAAAATGAAGAGTCAAAATAGGAGTATCGTTGAACTGCATGAAAATTTTGACTCTCTAAATTTAAAGATGGGATATGCTCTTCTGTAAAATAACAAGGTATATCTACTCTTCTAGAGGTTAATGGCTTCTTTTACCTCATGCTATTCAGATGCATTTGTAGATGTTTGGAATTGTGAGAACAAAATAATACCAAATTTGGAATCTTTTCTTTTTGTATGTTGTAAAATTTTAGAGAATAAAACTCTATAGCATCAGTTTGATAATTTACTGTTTAAATGATTAGCCTGGTCCAGATTCCGTTGGAATCGTTTCTATTTCTCATGGTTGCATTGGCGTGGCAGCAAGATCTTGTGGGTTGGTCTGTCTAGAACCTACAAGGATGAGTTCACTTCACTTTTGTTTTATGTTTCTTCCCTGCCATATGATTCAACTTCGCTGGGCTGATTTGATTGGCAATATTTCTTTCAGATTACAGAAATCCTAAAGGATCGGAGTTCGTGGTTTTGCGATTGCTGCTCTGTGGATGTTCTGAATGTGCCACCTACTACTTGTGGTGGAACCATTGAACTTTTATACATGCAGATGAATAAATTTTTCACTCGCTCATTTCATCGCCCAGTTGCAGGGACAACACCGGCAAAAAGGCAACGACCGATTACCTTCATTTCTGAGAGCACTGACAAAAATCTCATGAAAGATGCTTTCTGCCATTTGCTTGTTGAATTTTTCCCCCCTCCATTTATTTATCATTTTGGAGTGGGTTTGGGCATGTGGTGCCCTGTGGTTAGTGTACTGCTGATTTTTTCTTTTATGGAAACTTCTAAAGTTTGAGAAAAGAAAAGAACATGAATTTCAATTGAATAGAACTGGAATCTCAGTTGTATTTTTTGTTTTCCTGATTTTTGGTTACTTCATTCTATGAAGAGGTAGATAATGTTGATGTACAAAAGTAGTCTTGAGTGCCTTCACCATATCATCCTACCATGATGAAGAGGTAGATAATGTTCATATACACAAGTAGTCTTGAGTGTCTTTTTTGGAGAATAAGTTGCATCAATTTGCAATCCTTTTTCTAANGTTACTTCATTCTATGAAGAGGTAGATAATGTTGATGTACAAAAGTAGTCTTGAGTGCCTTCACCATATCATCCTACCATGATGAAGAGGTAGATAATGTTCATATACACAAGTAGTCTTGAGTGTCTTTTTTGGAGAATAAGTTGCATCAATTTGCAATCCTTTTTCTAATGCCATAACATACATACATTATAACATTCCATCGTAAGAGAGATTAATTGACAAAAAAATCAATTAATACAATTATACAAATGTCACCTTACGTAAAGTGAAAAAAGACATTAAAATCACTCTACGCTATTAAATACACAATTAAACTGTAGCACGTGCATCGCACTTGCGTACACTAGTACTTTAAAAAAGGGCAAGTGAGAGATTGTTAGTCCTATACCCATTTTTATAGTAAGTATATTGTAACGACGTTTTGAATTAACGTTTATATTATTTACGTGTTAGAATTTGAGACAATAATCTAAGGCTCCATGATTATATGAAATATAACAAATTGTATACTCGAGGGTTTGGGTATAGTGAGACACAATTCGTTATATGATCAAAATATGTCGTTCACAATCGGCACATAAAGTTGAACGCTTTATGTTAATAAGGTTGTATTCTCTTTATTAAGATTTGTCTAGATCTAGGAATAAGAACAATAATGTGTTTTTGAAGCACAATGAATGGGATTTCGTGGATGACTCATTTGACACTGCTCAAAATCAGATACCATTCGATTATCGAACAAGTCACCTAAATCCTGAGCAAGTAATGTACCTCTAATTGCTAGTTCAAGTTCTTTGAGGTAACACTGTGTAAAGTCTTAATTAGAAGATCAATCTCGGTGCTTTGGGAATTTGGGCGAAGTAGTTAGAGATCATATACGTACAATAGTGAAATTCGTTAATCATCATGATGAGAAGATCATCACTCTTAAGATATTTTCTAAAGAGAATTGAAACTGAGCTCAGTAGTCCGACGATGAGATTGTTGGACTTGGTGTTGTGATGTGATCACAACGAATTCACCTTATGAAAATGGGACTTAGAGGGCAATACATGTTGAAGGTCAAAACAATCATTTTGACGACTTTAACATATTGACGGTCAAAACAGGATTGGCTCGTGGGATGATGGTCAGTGGATATTGTTACCGAATCATAATTAGCTTCCATAACTTCCACTCGACTCAAGAGTGCAATCTCGAGTTTTTAGTAGAGTAAGTCGGGATTAATAGATGTATCTCAATTGGTCAAGAGTTGACCCAATTGGAAACATCTATTGGAGCTTGAGTTATATGGGTCCACATAGGTCTCTCTTTTGGCTCCAATAAAGGCGTGTGACTTAATTGGTCTACTACAATAACGTGAAAGGAAATTTGTGCAAATATGAAACTCTTATTGTGTGGTATGAATATGCCCTTTTTTTATAGTTAAAGGAGGGCGGGACCTCCGAAATTTTATTAATTTTTCCTCACTTGTGGCGGAGGAATATAGTGGTTACATGAAGCTAATAAAAGCAAAAAAAAAGGAAGTACTACTTCCCTTACAATGAAAATAAATGACGAAGATTAACGCAGTAAACGAGGAAGTACTACTTCCTTTACAATAAGAACAACTGTAAATTAATGAAAAACTAAGAATTGTAAATAGAATCAAGAGATTATACTCTGACACTGGGCAATCCATGTCTGTCAATTTGTATTAGTGCCCTAATATGTCGTGGTAGATCATGTGGTCCATATATCTGGTATCATCGATGATCCCAACCCTCCACAGCAAGAGCATTTGCAACCTAATTACCTTCTCTGTAAACGTGAGAAATTTTATCTCTGTCGAAGGATATGATATCTGTGATACGTTTGAGTATGCTCTGAATAGCCCATGGTCCTTCTCTTCTAGTGATGCAGTGAATAGCTACTGTAGAATTAGATTCTACCTTAATCGCTGAAAACCCAAGACCATGAGCTAGTAAAATCCATCAAGAATAGCTCGGAGTTTTGCCTCTAATATCAAGCATGGTCCATACAAAGTAGAGAAAGCCCTAATACAGTATCCTACGTGGTCTCTAATGATGCCTCCCCCACTCGCAAAGTCATCCTTGACACATCCATCAGTATTGATTTTATAGATCCGACTGATGGAGTATGCCACCAAACTAGAATAGGGGAAGAAGGAGAAGGGGGGTCCAAAAAAAATACCAAATATGGGTGTAAGTGTCAGATCCCCTCGCTAATGCATCACTCGTAGCAATCCTCCCATATGAAAAAAAAGAGATCATGTGAGCATTTAAATAAAACTCCTATAATCTCAAGGTAATATAAAGATCCACCATGCATTTGTGTTAATCTTTATAGGAAAATCGATTTCCTATTGTGATGATTAAATATCCACATCCAACAATTTTTGGGCTAACAAAGAAATGCTATAGGTAGAATTTCTAACATGCAATAACCTTATTTCCTCACTCTCAGATTCGCTGATGAAGGCAAAGGAAGAAGAGTTGAATTCAATGATCATGGAGTTGAGAAAGAATCTGGCAGTGTTACAGGAGAAGTTCACGGAGGGGCTGGATAAATTGGTAAGATGTACATTGATAAACCAAGTTTTGTTTCAGAGGCTATTGTTTTGTGTATTCGCGAAGAACTAAATTGTTTATTTCAATCATCAGGAAGCATTGGAGTCTTCGGCAAGAGAGAAAGATGCTAGACTAGCTGTAGAGAGAATATAGGCTTCCCTTTTAGTAGAGTTGAAGAGAACTCAACAAGATAGCTCTAGTGCCAACCAAAAGGTAAAGAGACGAGAAAAATAACTAAAATTATGTTACACAATAGTTTCTATAAAATGATCTGCTGAAAATAGTAACCTTTGGTCCTTAATTGGTTTTTATTTTATTTTTTGTTTTTCTTTCTAATTTGTTTCCTCTTTTAACATACTATTGTGTGAATATGCATGGACTGAATGATAGAACTAGGGTGAGGTGAAGGATTTGAGTAAATTTATGCTTCTCCAAATATTGAACTACTGGTCTATTTTAATTCACTGCCTCTTTAACCATACTGCTATATGAATATGCATGATTCAATGGGAGAACTTGCAACGTAAAATGAAAATGACAGTAAAATATCAGTAAAGCTAATAATATTTCTTTTCTTTTTTAGTTTGTGAGGACTAAGTGCAAATACGTGAAGTTCTAGTCTTATCTTATTATTGAAATGAAATGGTGGTTGATTTGTTAACTTACCTCCTGTTTGATGCCCATGAGGATGAGAGGACAAAGAAGGGGGTTGGGAGTGTGGAGATCGATCTATAATCTTATATCATTTGGTCCTTTATCTGTATAGATCGCTTCATTAGGATGAGATGACAAAGAAGGGGGTTGGGAGAGTGGAGTTCGATCTGTATGTTATTGGACCTCTGTTTATGTGAGTTTGTGGAAAGTTTGCCATGTACTATCGTTCCCTTTGCCAAGGTGAGTGAGAATATTTTCATAGGTCCACTTCAAAGCATTTAACTTCATGGTTGTTTCTCATGTAAAGATAATATATTTCTTGATATTCTTTTGATTTGCACGCTAACTATACCCTTATTATTTTTGTGATATGCAGGGAGTTAGATTATTTTTGGGATAGCTAAATTGTTGGTCACGGAAGCAAACTTCGATGTGGATAGAATATCTTGTAATATTTTAATCATTTTTTTAAATAGTAGTCTATATTTTTCACATATTGTTATATAACTTTTTGAGTAGGTCAATCAGGAGCGAAGCCAGGAAGATACATTAGGCTTGATTGAAATTTAATTTTTTTCAATAAACTTATACCATAAAAGATGCTCTAAACCAAACGAGATTTAGTTTAAAAGGTTAAATTCATGACAATCATATAATGTGGGTCATAATCAATGTTGTCAAACTGGCTCGGTCGGTTCAATTGGTAAAACCGGGAATCGGACCCAAAATCGGGCAAAATTAACTGATTATAACAAAACCAATCAAAACTCACTAAACCACTGAATCGCTTTGTTCAACCATAGACAGGTGAACTAGTTGCAGTTTGGCGGTTTTATGGTTTTTTTTTAGTTTAAATTTTTTTTTCATGAATGGATCTCATAAATTACAATTCAAAGGCCCTTAGAAAAATATTGGATGACACGCTCATTTTATAGATGTACTTCTCTCAAATGATTTCATAAATATCCAATGTAGGATAGTGCCTTTTATAGATATTTTTCTCTTCAATGGTTTCATAAACTTCCAATGTGGGATAGTAGTGTAACAAAAAAAATGTTAAAATGCCCATAAAAATTATTTCCTAAATGTATGGCTAGTTGATCAATTTGATTTTGAATCTCAACTAATTAAATTGTAATACATCTTCATCCTTTCATTTATTTAATTTTCAAATTTAACTTAAATTCACACTTGATTATTAATATATTAATGCTAGATATCATTTCTATAAGTTTAAACTACTTTAATTTAACAAAGTAAACTATTTTAACATATTGATTTTTAATTTTT
>CAIGRO010038160.1:0-16414 GCA_903798355.1 Fraxinus baroniana | reverse complement strand
CTTCCTTGCAACATTCAAGGCTCAGTGCTACACATTGCAATTCTGCATTTATGCAATCATAAGCGTTGACTTTTTCACGCTTTTCTGTAAGTACAGACTGCAATTCTGTTTCCAATTCCAAGAGTTTGAGTGATAGCTCATTGTTCCTCTTTAAGTTCACAGCTTCCGACTTCTTCCTATTTTCAATTTCATCGATGGAATCTTGCAATTTCATAAGCATTTCTTCACCATGCTTTCTGGATACAGAAAGCTTCTGCTTCAGTTCTTGGATTTTAGTCTCATACTGTTCTTTGATGAATGCCACTCTCAAGGAATCTTGCATAACAACAGGTGGTCCTTCAGGTTCTCTTTTTTCACAAGCATGGGAGGAACATTCAGCTTCAGCTTTGTCTCTGAGTTCCTTCAAATGGATGGATAAATTCTTAAATTCTTCAGTCTTCATAACCTGTTCAGAAAGCTTGTGGGAGAGCTCGTTACAACGGGACTGAAGCATCAAGAGTTCGTCTCTATTATCTTCGAGTGAAGTCATATAAGCATACTGTTCATCCACTTTGCCTTTGAGTACTATCGACAAAATTTCCAATTCCCCTTTCGAGAATGTCAAGTGACAGATATCCTCTTCAGCCTTGGCCAAAGTGTCTTTCAGCTGTTCTACCATAACAGCTTGTAAATTATCCTTGGAAAAACTGGTTTCCATCATTGTCAACTTCCTTTTGTACTGTTTAAGTTGATACTTGATATCATTGTTAGAATCTGAAAGAAGCTGGTTTTGAGCTACAGAGGCTTCGAATTCTGTTCTTAGGGTTTTAAGGCTGGCCAACAAATTAGCATTTTCTTCAGTCATACGAGCTTCACTTGCAAGATGCTGATTCAACATAGCCTCCATATCATGATACCTTTTCTGAAGCTCCAAGAGGCACCCATCTGAAGACTTAAGTTGCTGCACAAGTTCCTGAAGTAGGGATACATATTGATTTGTGACATAAGCAAGTTTAACATCTGCAGCAGTTGAGTACTCTTGCATTTTAAATAACTGACTTTCGAGATCATTTGTACAAGAAGAACTTCTCCGAAGCCTTTCCATAAACTCATTTTGCTGCGCCAAATGGTGCGAAAGTCTTGATTTCTCCAATTCAAGATCTGATGCTACTTGCCTGAAGTGAGTCAGTTCAGTTTTTTGCTGTTCAAAATTGAACACTCGGCCATGCTCCTTGTTTAACTGAGTCGTAAGATCTCCGATTTTCCCCTCTAGTTCATCTTTGAAGCCCTTTTCAACATGTAGCTCTTCATGCACATTTCTCAGATTTTCCTTCAGACAACTAATCTCAGAAGCAAGCTTGATAGATTCCCCAGTTTTATTTTGCAAGGACATCATGAGGTCTTTCTTATCTTTTATTAGCTCTGCAATGGTTGAATTATTCCTCCCGAGTTCCTCAGCCAAAGCGTCCAAGCCTAACATGTCTTCAGCTATGTGACCATTTTTAGACGTCAATTCCTGCATCTGATCTTGTAAAAGAGCAAGATCAGCCAAAAGTTCTTTGTTCTGCTGAGAAGACTTTTCTTCAATTTCAGAAGCGAGGTGGAATTTATCAGCAACAGATTCGACTTGAACATGAAGGTTGTCCACAAGGGCATTAGACTCTACTAGTTTAGCAGCCATATCCTGCATGTCCCCTTCAAATTTCTGCACATGTTCCTCAAGTATGGTTTCATATTGGTTTGTGAAATAAGCAAGTTTAACATCTGCAGCAATTGCGTAATCTTGCATTTCAAATAAATGACTTTCAAGATCAGTTGTATGAGACGAGCTTTTTTGAAGCTTTTCCATGAGCCCATTTTGCTGCCCCAAAAGGTGACAAAGTCTTGATTTTTCCATTTCAAGATCTGATGCCACTTGCCTGAAGTTCGTGAGTTCAGTTTTTTGCTCTTCAAAATTGATCACTTTGTCACGCTCCTTGTTCAACTGAAACATAAGATCTCGGATTTTTCCCTCTAGTTCATCTTTGAAACCATCTTCAATTTGTAACTTGTTGCACAAATTTCTCAAATTTTCTTTCAGACAACTAATGTCAGATGCAAGCTTGATAGATTCACCAGTTTTATCCTGCAAGGAGACCATGAGGTCTTGCTTATCTTTTATTAGCTCTGCAATGGTAGATTTATTGCTCCCGAGTTCCCCAGCCAGTGTTTCCAAGCCTGACATTTCTCGAGCAATGTGACCATTTGTAGACGTCAGTTCCTGCATCTGATCTTGTAGTAGAGCTAGATAGTCCAAAAGTTCTCTGTTCGGCCATGCAGACCTTTCTTCAATTTCAGAAGTAAGGTGGAATTTGTCAGTAACAGATTCAAATTGAACTTGAAGGTTATCCACAAGGGCATTTGATATAACTAGTTTAGCCGCCATATCCTGCATCTCACTTTTGAATTTCTGCTTCATTGCCAGAATTTCTGACCTGGCAGTGCTCAAGGACATCTCAGTGTTGACTCTTTCACTTTCTAGATTTTTCTTCTCCTCCAGCAATTGAAGTATATAGCCACATGCATTACGCAGGATTTCTTCTAACTGCAAAATGGAATCTTTGAAATCTGTGAACTGCAAATCGAGACATTGAGAGTTACCAAAAAAAGCCAATCCACGAAATTGTTTATTGTATGATGACAACAGGATAGCCAACTTTTCTTTCACAAAGCTGATATTTTCCTGAAGAGTTTCCTTTATAGAAGCCAATTCATCTGATTCAACTTTAAGCATCCTCAAATTTGCCTTTAAAAGAGAGATTTCATTTTGAAGATTCACATTTTCTGATGCCTCCTGTTCAAACAGTAGTGATAGCTCTGCATTCTCTCCCAAACATTTCTCAAATTTGCTTTGGTAACTTTTGTATTCAGTTACAAGTTCTTCACAGTCTGTCAGCTTCTGCGCAAGAAGATAGTTTTCCTTGTATATACTTTCTGATTTATCTTCTAAAATTTGATTTCGCAGAGCCATGTCACTACACTGAGCAATGCAACTAGATTTGTACTCAGTAAGGGTTTGAATATCATCCATGGCCTTCTGCAACCTTCCTGTCAACTGATTTTTGACAGCATTTGAAAGCTCTAACTCCTCTGCAAGTTCATAAAATTTTCCATTTATCATGTTAAAGTCTGTATTTGTTTCAAGCAGCGTTTCTTGCAAAGTTTTTGAATATATGTCCAAGTTCAAGTTCACAGAATGCATTTCACCGAGCTCTTCTTCAATCTTTTGATAAAGCCCTTCCTGCAAGTAGAGCGATCTCTTCAACTCCTCTAAAAGGATATCTCCACCTACTGGTTGTTTCCCCGAACCCCAATTTTTATTCTGAGACTGCAACAATTTTTTATCATCACAATCCTCCTGACCATGCAATATTTTCGGGTGTCCTTGCAAACATGGTGGGGGAGATTCTGGAGAAGCCTGCTTAATGATATTCTCATTAGTCTCAAACATGGACACAACCTGAGAAGAAAGAAGCTCAAGGTCCTTCTGTAATTTATCCACTGCAATTGAGTAATTTAATCGGGCTCTTCTGAGAGCTGCTTCGGAAGTAGCAGCCCGTTTTTCAAGCTCCTTATTAAGGGCATCCAAACCACGTCTCTCATCTGCAAATCGTAACGCCTGAGTATTCATATCTTGACGCATTGATTCGATTTCAGCTCTGTCGGCAGATATAGTGTACAGGCAAGTAGAATGATCATTCTTGAGACTCTGCAACTCTCCTATCATTCGCTTCTGATTTTCCTCCAGCTCCTGAATAAGGGCTTCATAATAGCATTCCATCTGATTCATTTTTCTCAGAAGAACTTCCCTTTCGACTTTAGATTCGTCCAACTCCCTTACGAGATCTAAAATTTGACCTTTCATAGTATCATTAACACCTATAGAGTTGGGTACTTGAGACACTGAAGGCGGAATGCTGAAATGATGAAGAATACTTTCAGGCTGAAATGAGTCCAAACAAACCCTACTGGCAGATAAATACTTTTCACCATTTTGAACTGCTTCACCATTTCCGTGTTTAATATCCCGAAGAATAGTGAGCACTGCTTCCAACTCAGAATAAATAAATCCACTATCACTTTCATGGAAGCTAAGACATGCTTTGCTTTGGAGTTCTCTTAACATGTCCTCCACTACTGATATCTTCTTTGATGACTCGACCTGAATGTTCTGGATTAAGTGATTATCCTGATTGGCGCTGGTTTGCTTAATGGTAATTTGAGGGCTAAATTTCAAATATTTATACCTCTCTATATCTTCCTTGAATTGCAAGCATTCCGATTTCATGACAGAGATCTCTTTTGTCAATTCTTCAACTGAAGATTTCTCGGCGACAATGAGGTCGGAGAACTTCCGGGTTTCAGTACCCAATTCATCAGCTAGGCTTTGCAAGGAGTCGACCTCCATCTTAAGTTCCAAAACAGAAGATTCAGCCAAATCCAAGCCTTTGCTAAGTCCATTATTCTCCTCACGGGCCATTGCCAACTCGTTATCCATGGAATAGTCCAAACTCCACCTGTGAGCCGAATCACTACTCCCCTGGGTCATAGTTTGATGATCAGATGGTTCTCCTTTTTCAGTATGTATACTTTGACAACAGGAAACCCCATTTAAATCATCAGATACCATGCTTTTGAGGCTATCAATTTCATGCATGTTCGAAGTCTCATGCTTTTCAGCATATAAACTTTCTGAGGTATTGAATGAACCTTCAAATCCAACACCCGAGTGTGCATATTCTTCATTCAGGCTCACGTCTTCCTCAACTGAGGAGAGCTCTTTAGCATCTGATCTCAATCTAATTATTCCTTCTTCCTGCAGGTGAAGAATATAAACAGAAAATTCCAATCACCACAGAGTGAGGCCATGTCCATTCATACTTATCACTTCATATTTCCACTAACACATTTCTAGAAAAGTCGTCGAACACATATAGTCAAAAACAAAGGCATCAGAGATCACATTCTCCACAACAGAGCATTATTAATCCACAAATATTTCTTAACCTGGTTTATAAACCTGTCAGAACATACTAATAAGCAATTCTATGTAAATAGCAAAAATTAAGAATGAGAGGAAATAATCACATACACAACAGTTGCAACAGACAGAAGCAAAGAAATAGTCAGACCTTATCCATCTGATCAATGGAGTTTTCTTCAGAACGTGAAATTTTGCCAGTACCACTATCTCCATACTGGCCATCAACTCCTGCTTGCAACCCTCTTTCTCTTTGTTCTCTCTGCTGCTCAAATTCCCTGAAAGCAAATAAAACTCTCAAGTTCAATTAATGTATCCTAAATCAAGGTTAGCATTAAGAGCAATTATGTGTACCTAAATCCGGTCTTTGAGGTTAAGAGCTGAACCGTAACCTGGGAACATAAAGATGCCGTCAATGAAAACATTAAAAAAAGCAAATTAAACAACTTCATACAATAATCACAAGTGAATGTACGACGCAAATTACTGAAAATTAAAAAGAGAGAGAATCACTCTACACTGCAAAATAAAAATAAAAATAAATAAATAAATAATTGTGGAGACACATGTGCTAGACTACCAGCGAGGACAAGCTATGAATGACAACAGTGAGTATTCGAGTCAAGTGTCAACATCTCATTAAATCGGTATTTTAGTCAAGTGTTTGCATCTCATCATCTATCTTCAATTTTTAAGTAATAGAACTGAGTTTAATATGAAGACATCAAGTTATGTTAGCTATTGCTCCAATAAGCATGGATACATGTAAACTTATAAGGTGAGATTACCAGCTAATGGACCTCTACCCCAAGAAGCACGGATACGTGTAAACTTACTGCGTACTTGTATTCGATGTGTATCCAAACTTGGGCTTGGACATGCTCTAATACATACCGGATGTGTTTTCAATTATTTTATTTTTTAATATTTTTGACACGTATCTGACACATTAGGACACTTGAAGAAGAGTTTTACTAGTTTTTAACTATTTTAAAACTCATATTATTGACACTAAATGACAAATTTTTTTCTTAGCCTTTGTTTGACAACCATTCTCCCACATTCTTTCTCATTCCTTTTTTCTTATACTAATTTTCAACCACACATTCTCATGATAAAATATTCTTCATGTAAACCCAAAATTTTTCTTATTTTTTAACCACACATTTTCCCAAAATTTACTATTCAAAAACTCAATCTTTCCAAAATAACTTATTGATAATATTTAATATTTAATAATTAACAATTTCAAAGAAAGTAAATGTGTTTTAAGATAATAGGGGGGGTGTTTGACACCCATTTTATTAGAAAAATGTGTTTTTGAATAGTGATTGATGGAAAAATGCGTGATTAAAAAGTAAGGAGTAGGTTTATGTGTAATATGATTTTATTGATAGAATGTGTGGTTGAAATGAAGAGAAAGAGAAAAAGAATGAGAATAAGAAAAAATGGGTGTCAAACGAGGGCTAGATAACTACATAATTTAAAATTATTATTGGAAATAGATATAGCCTATGTTTGGTAGTGATTAAAATCTAAATTTTAATCTAATTCAAAGTCAATAAGTAATTTTAACCACATATTTCATGAGATCCACAATTTTTCAACCATATATAGCATCTACTTTTAGTAAAATCTACTAAAAATTTGATTTTAATTCCCACCAAACAGGGGCATAGTATGAAATAATTGACGGCTAAAGTTTCTAATTAATTGACATTATCAGATATTCATTTGATATTCTTGAAAGCGTAAGCATGCTTGATATTGCTAACCCATCATTAGATGAGCTAGAGTTCGAGAATGTGAGTTTTAATGATAGTGAAGAAGTTGATGGTGATGATATTGAAGCAAATGAAGCTGGAAATATTAAGGATTACGATAAAATGATTTAGCGTTTTATTTTAATTTTTATAGTCATGCTTTTGTTTTAATGATTTTTTTTATAATAATGAAATTATGCAAAATTTTATGGTTTATGTTACACACACACACACCAAGGAACCAGATAGAATTGTAGGTTAATGTGAAGTTCCTCGATCGTCTAAATAAAGTCTTTGTATGCCCTATAAGACTATTACAAATGGTCACTTCTAGCTCCTCAGTTTTCATAATATATTAAGAACACGGCCAAGGGAAGGTCACTTTGCACCAAGTTCAAAATCTACTAACTTGAAAAGAATAGGAATGGAGACAATATGAACGTAGCATCTGAAGATTAAATAAGAGTACACACCTTTTTGGTGTTGGAAATTCTTGTTATGAGTAACTCAATTCTAATGGGGCATTCAAGTGGCTTGCATGACGTAGTAAAATATACAACAAAAATGTTTTAGCAGACTTCTATTTTCCCTTACATGTAATATAGTTCCAAAGTTGCATCCTTGAAGTGGAAGTGCAATGGCACAAGGCCTCATCGCATCAGCATAATCAGCAAGATTGATAATAGCCTCCCCAAGAATGCCAGCGCGTGAAGTACCCTGAAATCAAAGAAATTGAGTCCAAATGCAAAGTTGACTGAAGTTAAAAAGAATCAGAAAAGCTAAAAACTTAATCTAAGACACAAAAAAAGGAAAACCATTCAGTCAAGCATTAGCATCTTTCTCATTAACAAAATGAACAAACATATAACAGGAAATAATAATCTAATGCTGGTATTCGATCTTTCATTCTTTTGTAATGCGCACGAAAGAAAGAAAATAGACACATTTTATGTGTTCAGACGGTCTTGTTAGGCTAGGCCATGAATTTTGCTTTCAGCACTTAAAGAACTCTGTATCTCAGGGAGGAGATGGTACAAGAAAATTACCAAAAATTAACTAAAATTAACGGGATGGGAAATAGATTCACATTGTTGGCCATTCATAATGTATTAGCAAAGAAAACATGAGGTTAGATATGTCAAATATCCATAAAATATTTACATTCCATGCACACCCTTGTATGTAGCCATTGAATCCATTATTACTTTTTGTTTATCTATCTTGTTCAAAATTTTACAGCCAGAAGCTCCAAAAACAATGGAAATGGTTCAAATGCAACATCATAGTCAAGATATTACCATGGCCACAACAAGTTTGCATAGCTTCTCGTCATATTGTTTACTTTTGGAGTTTTGAAGAAGCTTTGTAGTTTCATAAATAGGATCTGCCCATTTACATGTTCCATTTCTCACGCTTGCTTTGGTCGTCTTTGCTGTTGCCTTTCCAGAATCAGCAGGGATAAATGATATAAATAACTTATCCCATCCACTTTGTGGAACCTGCAAATCCAAGTGTGAACAATCCTGTTGTTAATCATTGTAGACACAAAAGGTTTGCATTTGCACATGTAATTCTACATTTCATAATATCAACCCCTTCACCATCAACTAACTAAGAAACCAGCAATAAAATTCCCATAATCACTGAACACCTTGAGCATGTTTGGTTGCACTTACCGGTAAGTCAAGCGATGATTTTGAAAGTTATTTTTCTAAAGAAAATCTTAAATTACTTTCTAGTAAAGTAACTTTTAAGCACAATCAAGAATGTTCTTTATATAGCTTGTCTAAATTACCGTTTTATCATATGTAAACATAGTACTCCCACTCTTTTCATATGTAAATATTGCAACTCCAATTGATCTAATAGAGATACTTGCATTGTCAAGTGTTTCTCACACTAAACCTCCTAGTATTATGGGATTTCTTAAAATAATATTTAGGCTATGTTTGAGCCCCATTTAGTGTAAAAATGAGTTCTGTAATAGTAATTTTTGAAAAAAAAAAAAAGTGGTTAAAAAGTAGGAATTTTTTTTTGGATTTACATCCAAATTATTTTATTCAAAAAATGTGTATTTGAAAATGAGTTTGAAAAAAAACGGGGCTCAAACTCCTTCATATTTACAATTTGATCTTGCGCCAACCACGTTAAAACTATTTGAAACTTGCCATCCATGGTGGCTTATTTGGTACATCCCCACAATTTTATCCAATCAAATGACAACCATCCTCATAGATGTCTAATGAAGTAGCACTAGCAAATGATTATTTTCAAAGGCTAATTGAATACAATTCCTACAATATTCAAAAAATTGGTTATAAATAAAGAAAATGAGGAGGTACAAAAAAGATTGAAATTCTTCTCATCCACGATTCAAGAATCAGGGCATGCTTGTTAACTGCGCGTAAGTATGTAATAGTCGCATTTCTTCTTAACAAAAAAAAAAAAAAAACAGGATGATAGCATCAAGCACAACCCAGATTACATAACATGATTAGTAAGATATTAGTTTTCGTCCACATTGAAACTTGGGAAGTTCAATTTCTTTGCAGGTTCACGATGTCAAAAGGAGAATGGAGTTGATGTGGAACTAAATATTGAAAAGGCATTTTGTGAATCAGGATTAAACTTTGATACTGCGAATTTGTGATTAACAATCAGTAACATTATGTTACCTAAAATTATAGAGAGCAAAATTATGTATGGGTGTGCTTATTTGAGCTTATAAGCTTACTCACAAGTAAAATAAGCAAGGCTATAAGCCCACCCAAAATGGCATATTGTTATGTATATCAGTATCACATATGTGGTTCTCTCAGGCTGGCTCAGCATTGAGTGTAATGTAAACCTCCTTGTTGTGAATGAAATTTATAAAGTTCCTGAAATTCCATTAAGCATCCCAAGTATTAGTGCTAGACCATGCTGTGAAGACTGAAAAGTTGATTAACATGTTGAACACCATACCACTTCCTTTGTCTAAGGGCTGCCAAGTATCAGGTTTTCATTTTAGGATATAAAAGAGAACATTCTTAACCATTCACTTAGATTTTAGCATCCACCACTCAAAACAAATCAATGTCCTCATTGAGTTGATACGTCCAAAATTATAGGGAAATAGTCTTAGAAAGAGCAATCAAAGAGAATCTTACGTCTGTGGCATGAAATTGGAGCCGAAAAACAGCTTTCACTTTAGTCTTCTCAAGCTTCCACTTTGTGATTCTCGACATTATGCCACCACATACCTAAGCATCAGCTGCTACCCTTACCGTACAGGCGTGCATCAAAACAATGCCATCACTACAATCTTCACATAGCATGCAATCCATAATAAACCATTACAATCAATGAATGAAAAAATATTAGAAAATTGTAAAGAAAATACTGTACGCACATCACTAACTGTTTCAATCAAGCAATTCCATAAACATTATATGGTTAAAGTGATCTAATCAATGCCTGAGCCTATCATAACGTCTACTTTCAAGTTCAAACATTAGAATCCCATTGACGAATACACTTCAATTCAGCAATCTCAGAAATAGATCAGAAGGAAATTGCGTTAAAATTGAAAAAAAGAAGACTTCCAGTTGCATTAGCGAAAAAGGAAAACCCAGATCGTGAGATGTACATAAATAAAAACCTACATCAGGGAAAAAAATCTGAGGACAAATTGAGCTAACAGAAAATACCTTTTCTCGAATTCACGAGAATGAGTGAAAAGATCAGCCAATACTCCGTGATGCACTTCCTAATCGATACCATAAGATAAAGTAAAAACTTTATGCAATGCCATTTAAGAAAAAAAACGCAGAAACCCCACAAATTGTTCCTAGATATTCTTGAACCCAGAACCAAAAAATTCTAACAAAATTCAAGAAAAGACTCTTTCTTGAAAACTAAAGCAAGAATCTGAAAATGGGATTCTCGTAATCCCACAAATGTTAAAGAAAAATTAAACGAAAAGCTAAACTACAGTAGCAATAATGCCATACGGACACTGTTTTTATTTTCCTAAGACGTTTAAAAAAAAAATTATTCGCTCTAAAATACATTCACACGTCACCAGCTACTCTTACAGTGGAATGTCAGTATCATTTCACAGTTCGACGAGCTTACACATCATATTCATAAACACCCCATTTTCCAAAAAAATAAAAATAAAAAATTAACAAAAATGCTAAAATCATGTGAAGAAAAAAGAATAACAAGAAGTAATTTTACATATAGTTTAAAGGATATGTGAAGTTTTAAGTACCTAAAAATGGATCTTAGGTGGGGAGCAGCTTGAAGTGCAAGTAAAATAAGAGAGAATGAAGGAATCTTCGTTAAGAAGAGAGAGGAGAGTTGTCCTGTCAGTGACTGACGGTGGAGTATAAAATCAGTAAAATCAAGCTCTGATTTTTCACCATTCAAATGCCGAAAAAAGAATAATGAATATAAATTCTTTTTCTTTAATTGTGTATTTGAACATTAATCAAGATGGAAAAAGGACGATTAGAGCTTTAAAAAGTCAGAAATCCCGCCAAAGCATGTAATATTCAGTAATTAATTTTGCTAAATGTCTGGTACACATTAAAATTATCTTTATAATTTTTCAATTCATTTTCAACTACACATTCTTCAATAAAATAATATTTTTCATCATATCAATAATTTTTTTTTTCAACCACACATTTTTAATCAATCTACTATTCAAGAATATATTCTTCCAAGATAATGTGGTTCAAACACACCATAATTTACAACTTCTGTTTATAATTACCGGTAGTATAGTTACTATAATAACCTTTCAAGTCGTCGACCTAACTCCCGAGGCTTTGATTTTCTGGATTAGCCCATGTTTGATACACGTTAAAATTTTCATTCGTATTCTTCTACTTATTTTTAACCACACATTTTTCAATAAAAAAATATTTTCCATCGCATCAATAACTTTTTCTTTTTTTTTTTAACCACACATTCTCCATCAATCTACTATTTCAAAATACATTCTTCCAAAACAATGTGATTCAAACACATTCTTATTCAAGATTGGATGAGGAGATTTTTGGAATTTAACGGTCCCCTCCAACCCTACCCCAACTGTCGACTATTTGCATGCCAGATGGACATTTTTTTTCTTAGAATTAACCACATATTCCGGAAATAAATCACACGGTGATTTAAAAATAAGGTCTAAATTCATCTTTATTTAGATTCTGTTTGGTGTTCATTTTTAGCAAATTTTAATTATTTTTCAGATCGTTGAAAGATGAGGTAGCCGTATTTCTTTGACTTTCTATCTCAATGTGGGACCCTCTTGTTGGAAAGTAATGGTCAACAAAGTAATTTTCTTGAATTATAAAAACTCTTCCAGACATGAACTTAATATGCCCCTATTTGATCGAAATTAAAATCCAGCTTTTAAATCAAAGTATGAGATCCAAAACTTTTCAATCATACATTTTATCAGATTTTTTTAAAACCTATTAAAAATTTAATTTTAATTCCTACTAAATAGGGACATTACAATATAAGCGCTCTACTATTGACACCGAAACGTGGGATGGAATTAGGAGGTAACAAAAATATAACGATCAAAGTAACTTGTCAAAAGAATCCTTCTAAGGGTAGGAAATGTTTCAAACATCAAACTCACCGCTCGAAGAAATCCTCTAGAAAATAAGAGTGAGAAACATGAAGAAATCATTCTTCTTAACATGTCAAATGCTCAGTATAAAAATAAACTTCAAATTTGACTTTTACTGCAATTAAAAGAGTATTTGTAGGTTAAAACATCCATCTAACCATATGCATACTTTTACCATTTTCAAGATCGAACTACATCAAGGTAGACGAATTCTAGGTGATAAATTCGTGCATGTTGACCTAAAAATGATTGAATCTCCTTGGAACTCTCTAAAAGGATTAAAATATGAAAACTTCTTCAATTACTAAGTAGAAGAGACAACTGATCAATTTTGAGAAAATCGATCATGATTTTCTATAGAAATGTCCAAATTGAGATCCGTAAAATGTGTCATAATTTCATCTTGATAAACTTTCAAATGGTATCTTATTTGCATAGAAAATGTACTTGCATCATTCCCATAATTCAGTTGAAAGTGACCAAAATTATGTACCTTGTAAATAGTTAGAACATTGATGAGAGACAAGTTGACTTCTCTTCTTCAAGGTTGGTATTTGGTGATACGCTCTATCAATTGTTATGGTAATTATTAGTTGTTTGAATTCAAAAAGTGCATTTACAATAAATTTGTGTATTAAATCGGATGAATGATTGACAAATATTTTACACGCCCCCCTTCTTTACTCGTATTGATTACCGTCTCATCAATTGCATCAAACAATACTCCTAATGCATTCCCTTCTTGTGAAGACCAGAGAAAATAATATTTATATATAGTTATCAAATTAGCATTTGCTTCTCATTAAAAATAGAGAAATTTATAATAAATAATGTTTTTTAGGAGCCTTTTTTATGCCACTTCTACATCAATTAAAATCAACAATAATAAAATAAGAAATAGTGCATTAGAAAAATATTGCATACGTGTATTTTAATTGACATTGACATGCTTCTATAATGCATTTTTGGTTGATTTCTCTTTAATGGGCATTTTATGTGTAATTTTTGAAGTTTACACCAAAAACGTTGGAACGTAGAAGGGATCCCTTTGCAATTTTTGATTGATTTCAATATAATATGAATAATTTTTGATTGTTTGTAAAATGGAGATTTCTTTAACAAATTGAACTTACCAACATCACCAAAAATTAAATAGACTAACAACAAGGAATTGAGTAGTAAAAAACAAAGAAATAAAAGTTAAAACGCTGACGAAAATCAACAAAGTAACACCAAGAAAACGGATGCAAAGTTCGAGACAAGAGTTGAATTCTTTGTTCTTAAGTCGATTTTGTCTTCTCAACAGTACATTCGGATGATGGCAATTAACTCTCAATAGACAATGACTACCTTCTTGTATTTGTAATACTCCAAAACACAAGAACAACGAACAAAAAAGATGGCATTTGTACTCCTTTCAAATGAAATGAAAAACATATTTTTATGCAGGATTTCGGTTAAGAAAATATGTTTTTTATGTTATGATATGATTGAGATGAAGTAAAGGACATCCCAATGGTTTTATTTATGGAAAGTAAGGGGTTATGAATGGAGAGACACGCCTCTCAAAACTCAGCAACCTTTACCAAGTGTTGTAACTTTTGTTGTTTCTCACTTTCGCTTGTGCACCGCTCAAGCACCAAAAGCAGAGAGTCTATCGCTCACTTGATGCTAGGCTACTGCTCAAACAACAGTTTTAGGTGCTGAAAATTCGATTTTTTCCTCCAACTTTAGACCATAATTTCTCATTCATATGTATTATTAGATTCCATATGCCACGACGATTTACTCGACGAGTAGAACAAATTAGTCTATTTATTTTTATAATTTGACTTTCAGATCAAGTTCGAATATTTGATCGAAATTGACACAAAAAACACTTTCTACATTTTTAGGTTTTCATACTTATCCAATTTTCATCTCTTTAAACCAAATCAGCAATCATCTATTTGAGGTTCATAAGAAACCCAACCTATATTTTAGCATGGAAGATCATGTCAATTTCGTCTCCTTTTGTCGACTTCTTGACATTAGGAATTTGATAATCACATATTCAAGCTTCCTAATTTTGTCCTTAAACAGGTAACGTCTTTACGAATTGTGAGCACTAGACATCAAAACCGTTTAAAAGCAGCAATAAAAAATCGGAGCTCTCTATCACACAACCTGATGATTGGCATCTTCACCTTGATTGTTATGAATTTCAGATCACAAGATATGACGACGATGAAATAAAGATGAAGAAAAACAAGAACACAAGAAATTTGAGGAGGAGAGTCCACTATAAAATTAATAGCTTTGTGTTTAAAATATCAAGATTTCAATTGACCTCTCAAGAATGTTTTCTCTCAACTCTCTCTATGTTAGAATGTGATAAATATGATTACAAGTCGTGAACTATATATATATGCCCTAGGTTTTAAGTTGTAGATGAAAGGGGAGTCCAAAAACACGTCAAAAATCGAAACGAGCTTGGGCCGGAAAAACCTGTCGCTCGAGCAATAATCGAGGGATGACCCATCGCTTGAGCGACGGTCAACCGACAGACTCTTCGGTTGTTTTTCACCGGGATAGCTCTAGTAGCCAGCTAGCGCCGGCTAGCGAGAATGCGGTGACTCTTTCCTCCATTTCCTAATTTTGATCTCCTCAAAACCCTCCAATTCAAACTCCAATACTCACTAGAATTTGGGTCAAACCAAAACATTGATGGTGAACTTCTTGAAGCAAGTGTCTCTCACAATTTGATATCACTTGGGCACTTGCCATGAACTTAGTTGTGTTATCTTTGTACCAATGTCACTATAATTGATATTAGTTATACTCGTTTCCTTTTGTCTTTCTTTTTACTGAACACATTTCTTTTTTCAATTTCTTCTTTCTGAAAATGATTATGCACACAGTTCAAGTCATTTTGGAAGGGCCATAATCATGCCAAATTTAAAACCTCGCATCACCAAAACTGCTGAACCATGGCATATCGGGTGTGTTTTGAAAGCCTTGCCGGAAACGAGTAACTTCACTCCTCTGATGACTCTTTATTTGACAAACACAACGACTACTCACGAGATCAAAATTTCGAGTACATAATTATTCATTGAGATGTGCTTCCGATGTGGTATGTTTGGCTTTGTTCACTTAATGGCATCAATAAAATGCAATGCAAGCATGTTTGGCTAAGCCTTAAAAGAGGTAAACCTATAATAAGTTTTTGGACAATGTTTCTACTTTTGAGAGTCACGTTTTCATTTTCTACAAGACATACAACAAAAACTTGCTTCTCATGAAATCCTTGCTTTTTATAAAAGTAAGCCCCCCCTCTCCCCACCACCTGTTTTAACTGCTTATCCTTCATAACAACCGTTAAGGGACTTAACTCAACCTTTAAGCATTCTGTGTGAATTATATATATGTAATGCTGATGTTTTTTTTGATAATCGTGGATGTCCGGGCCAGCTTGCACGCACCTCGACTAATTTCACGGGGCCCTGAAGTTTACAGTCGGGTACTCACCTCAGTGACTCCAAGAGGATTCGAACTGGTGACCATCGTGGATGTAATGCTGATGTTTCCTCTCTAAGAAACCTGTTTATGAAATAATGGATAGAAAACTTGTGAAAAAAGGTACGAATGTGCACAAATTTATTCGTAGTATGCTTTCTGAAACATCGTACAAGTTCCTGTCACGAGACCCTTCAAAGGTTAGAGCTGCATGATATGATTTTGTGGCAACATTGTATAGGAGAGTTAACAGAACAAGGAAAGTTCAAATGGATAAATCACACGTCTCTGCTTTTCACGTCATTCTAGCTTTATTCCTTAATATAGAGGACTGCTGTTGCAGGGGAGAGTGAGGTTGTATTTGCTGGGAAGTTGTATCTTGCTGGTGCTACTACAAAATCTCAACATTGTGCAACATATCTATTTGGGAAGTGTTTATTTGTACTTGAAGAAATGTTTCAGCAAAACATGCCTCTTCTTGTAAATTTGCCCCCTCAATTATCGTAATTATTTATTATCCATTGT
>CAIGRO010038133.1:0-13100 GCA_903798355.1 Fraxinus baroniana | reverse complement strand
CTCCCAAGGCTCAAATATTTTAAAAATAATTATTAATACCAACACAGACCACGTAGAACACGCAATTAGTTTAAAGTACATTTTACTTAAATCTAGATACGTATTGGAGTATTTCCCAAATTGTTACCATAGTTATACCCGAAAATTTTCAGCCTCTATTCTAAAATTTTCTATCCTTGGGCAATTGTGACAATATTTAATTTCATTGGGCTGGCAATGGCATAGAGACCAAAGACTGAAGAACCATAACAGAAGAACAACTAAAACAAATATCACTAATTCCTTCACGCTTCTCTTAGTAGTTGGATCAATTTTAGTTTTTAATAATATGATAAAGAAAATGGTGACCAGGGTAATTAAATTAAACTGACGACTTCTATGATATTTCCGCAAATTGAATAAGAATAATATTCAAGAGTTTTATGATATTTCTGCAAATCAAGAAAGAGTAAAGATTTGAACTTAGATACTGTCAAACAAAAGTCAGTTCGACATGATGCTTCTTTTAAGCTAATGTCAAGAAGTAAAATATGTTCTCGTTGTGTGAGTTATGTTATCCTATTTCTAACATATCTACAAAAATAATTATATTATTCAAGTCTAGTTTCTATAGAAAGAGCGCATATTTTCTTGAAAAAAACAATATCTGAATCTTTAGCGCAAGAAATGGAAAGTAGGATGAACGGTATTACCTCTATTGGATTGTCTATTTGTAATGTCATAACCAACCACATAATCCTCAGATTCTTTAGCAGCAACGTCTTCTGGATTCCCAAGTCCATAACCAAATGAACCAGAATTATTTAGCTCAGAAGATGTGGTTTGCCAAGTTGGATCCCCATACACCGAACCACTTCGGTAAAAATCCCCGTAAGATCCCTCATAACCACCGGCCGATGCAGTAAGTGAAGATGCTGTGGATACAGCTGTTCCACCATTTCTTCCAAATCCTTCGGCTGCCAATGAAAAACTGTTTCCTCCACCTCTATAGCCAACATTTCCTCCGCCAAAACCAGAAGAACTACCCCCAAGGGTAGATGCAATATGAGAAGTGCCCCAATTTGCACCATTATCTCCAAACACTCCAAAACCGTCACTACCGGAACCACCAAAGTATGATCCCGAGTTTGCATTACTTGGAGAAGTACTGAGTCCAGTATTCCCCCAAACGTTTCGGGGAGAAGAGTTGAAAAGGGAATCTCCTCGGCTACTACTTGTATTGTAACCAATAGGAGCATTATATCTGCTCTGATTACCACCAAAATAAGGGTTTATAATGCGCCCGTAGCCAAGATTGCTACTTAAGTTCGAACCCCCTCCAAAGCCAGAATTCAACCCTTGATCCATATTCACGCCCATTCCATAAGCCGGAGAACCGAATTGGGAGAGCCCAGCTCGAGCTCCA
Source organism: Fraxinus baroniana (assembly GCA_903798355.1). NCBI lineage: Eukaryota > Viridiplantae > Streptophyta > Magnoliopsida > Lamiales > Oleaceae > Fraxinus > Fraxinus baroniana. Next base: position 11,695 of record CAIGRO010038133.1, on the reverse strand, counting down.
GCTAATGGACTATATCTACCGTCTGTCCTTACTCCATAGCCGCCCAGTGAGTTGAGATTATATCCTTGTACATAGCTATTTAGAAAGTTGTTGGCTCTACCGAAACCATAGTTGTATCCAACAAGAGGGCTTCTGCTGGGTCCTGGAGACAAGTCTTTTGGAACTGCCCGCTTCACCTCAACCATCTTACCATTGAGTTCGTGAAATGTTTTGTGCAACACCCTATCGACTGCATCTTCTGAATCGTATGTTATGAACCCAAAACCTCGAGGTCTTTGAGTATTGTGGTCATACATGACTACCACGTCAGTTATGGTTCCAAATTGATCAAAATAATTTTTAAAGTCACTCTCCGTGACAGTCGATGCTAGTCCTCCTACAAATATTTTTTTAGTGCGTCCGGGACCTGGTGATCCTTGACTGTTACTACTACTTCTATACATCAGGTGCTGATCATCCCTCGGAACAGCTTTCTTTGCTTCCACCTGAAATTTGAAATGCAATAAATAAATTGCCCATTTCATGGACACGAAAAGAAGAAAATCTTGAACTTAGTAAGTCCAAAGAAAAAAGTTTCTTGTTATCCATTTTCAGCTAGAAAGCTGCAGGTTTGTTACTCTATTGAAACTAGAAATTGGTAGTCAATTGAATCTACACAGAATGCATTAAGGCATTTTCAGCAATGGAAAAACGAGGGCAACGCGTACTACTGCATTCTCAATACATTGTAATATCTATTATACACGAATAAACTACTCACTGTTCGTCCATCAATCATGTGCTTCTCCTTAACGACTCTTTCTGCAACCGCAGGATCAATGAAGACCACAAAACCAAAGCCACGAGCACGGCCGGTGGTACGATCTCTCATGATCACTGCCTCCGTCACTTCTCCATATGCTCCAAAATATTCTTTAAGGCGATCCTCATCCGTGTCCCAAGAAATCCCACCAATAAATAGCTTACCTTGATCTGATTCCATCTTTCCTGCAATTGCATATTCAATTGCCACAAATTTCATTAAAACTTCCAACATCCTAAACAATTTAGGTAGGAAATGAAAAAGAAAAATAATACTTGCTAACCGAACAGGCACAATTGAATATGGATTGAGCAGCAAATAATTCTCTGATCCTACGAAATGTATGGGTGAATTCAAAAATGAGATGAATTGCTGCCAATATCGATTTTAATTATCCAGGATATTCAAAAGACAAAGTACAAAACTAATTCAAATAGATCTACAAGCCAGTGAACAATAAATATCACACCTTGTCCAGAAAATCAGGTAGAAAGTAGTACCGATACTGATCAATTAGCTAGTGAAAATGTTGGATTTAATTGTAAATCATCGGATCCTACATTCATCAATCAAGATTTAATCTTGCAATCCTGAAAACCCATAATTCAGATACATAAACCGATCGATGAAAAAGAAAAAGATTGCAATAATTCTCCAAATTCAATTTAAAAACTGACCATTGGAAGGGGGAGCCCAGATGGGAAAATCTGATTAAAAACTAAGATCTAAGGAGAGAAATTATACATGAATGAAAACAGAGGATGTGCTCATCCTCTCATTTTCTTTTCTCTCTCTAGCTCTCCACAAAGGTCCTTCCCTTCCTTTCTTTTTCTTGGTTATTCCAAATCAAAAGAAATGGAATTCCTTAGCTGGGATGAGGGGCAGATATTATTTATATTTATATAAAAAAATATGCAAGAGAGAGAGAAATGGGTGGGGTGGGTTGGGTTGTAGTGGGTGGTAGGGAGGAGGAGAGAGTGTTGGGCAATCCTTTGTGTAAGAACATTTGGAGAGCCTGAGATAGATGACAGTGGATGATGATCTTTGAAATATAACTATTGTAATTTACAATGAACAATTACACATAAATTTTAAATGCGTTGTTTGCATTATTTAATCCCAATTTAGTTTGGTTAAAAAATAATAAAAATTTTAAAAAGTCAACATTTAATCTTAATCTTCATGATATTCAAAACTTTACCACACGATTCATAAAATTTTAATCAAAATTTGCTAGCAATTTAATTTTTATCTAACTCAATCAGGGGCTTAAATATTATTGCATAAAGATTACGCGTACTTACTCTTTATAATTATCTTTAATTTATGAAAATTATACACTTGTCAAATTTTTAATCGAAAAAATATTTAATTTCTACGTTAATAACTTTAAATTTTTAGATGACACGATAAATATATACCAACATTTTATTGATTTTCTCCTCAATTATTATTATTATTATTATTTTTATTTTTATTTTTTTGGGTTTTTCAAATTTTGTCAAATGAAGAGGAAGTGTGAATTATAAATATCGCCAGTTGATGATTTTAAGAATAAATTGAAATTGTCCATTTCCTTTTTATGAAAACTCAAGATTAATGTTTATTGCATAATTGGTAAACTTTGCAAATATTTTTCATGAAATTGAAAATTAATTTGAATTACATCTTATTATGTTCATGTTTGGTTTAGTTAAAAATCATATTTTGGTCAGACCTTGAGTTTGCTCCTCAATGGTCACCAGTTCGAGTCCCCTAAGAGCCATTGAGATGAGTATCTGACTGTAAACTGTAGGGTCCCGTGGAATTAGTCGAGGTGCGCTCAAGTTGGCCCGAACATCTGCGGTTATAAAAAAAAAAAAAAAAAATCATATTTTGATAGATTTTTTTTATAAAAATTGATAAAATACGTGATAAAAAAATTAATGAAATTTTGAATCCCATTAATATATAATTAAAAATGAGTTCGAAATTTTAGAAAATGAGAGTCAAACGGGACTATATCTAGGATATGTGTTTCACCCCCATATATTATCACTAAACGATATGAATTAATGGAGTCAATATTTTATTCAACACGACACGGTGTACATTTTGATGAAGCGTTGGTCAACACTCACAAGAAAAATTACCTGCACACATTAATTTATTTATTTATCTTTTTTGGGACCTGTCTTTGCTTATTTTGTACCACGTAAATTGTTACTAAAGACAATTTGGACTACAGCATGTATACAAGAGTTGCACATACTGATAGGTTAGGAGATAAAAATGGGACCGGAGAAAACAGATGGAATAGAAGAATGTATATATTATTTAAGTTGTCTTACACGTACATAATGGTATACATACATATAGAGCATGTTCGTTAACAATTAAAATTGAAAATATAGTCGTTATTGGGTCTCACCCGTCTAATAAAAGTCAACAATAACGGCTAATTTTTCAATTTTAATCCGATTTTAATCTCTACCAAACATACTCATGATATGTTGAGATATGAATGACTTCAAATTTCTTCAATCAAATTAAAAAAATTCCGCTCTTTTTGGCACTTTATCTGCATGTACAGTATTATGTAACTCAATTATGTACACATAGTATTATTCATAGGACAATGGTACATATACATAATTTTTTTATCTAATCTTTTATCTACACTCACAATAGGCTGGGGGATCACATTTTTTGGAGTTTTTTTTATTCAAGTGGGCCCACGCACATGTGAGATGGCGTAATATTTTCGGTAAGGATAATTCGGTACCAATAATTTTATTCTTATTCATATTATTTTCGTTGGGACCTTGGTTGTTAGAGATCAATTATACTACATGTATATAATAATTTACACAATAATTTACATATACATGATGTGGTGATAAATAATTGGACAGAAAAACGTATTTTCATATATAACATAACTTTTCGTTATCATGTATAATACTATTCACTTCTATTATTGAGTTTGCGAGATTGAGAACATGTTTGGCATGGATTTTGTTTTTTCGTAAAAAAGCTTTTTGATGAAGTTACTTTAGGGTCCATTTGACAAGAGTTTTGCTTTTGTTTATACTCCGTGTTGAAGATTTTCTTGGGGAAGGTTAGGAGAAAAAATTAATTTATAAAAGAGATTTCTCTTCTCTTTGAGTTTTTAGAGAAAGTCATATGAAAACAATTTTTAAAAAAAAAACTATTTTAAATGGGTCTAAAGCCATTTTTGAATTTCAAAAGTCCATTTTCGCTTTACAAAAGCCATACCAAACATGTCCTTAAACTAGCTTTCTTTAAAAAAAAAAATTAACCAGACAAAACACTTTTATAAAATTATTAAAACATGTTGAACATATCTTCTTAATTTTTGAAACGACTTTTGAATTTTTAAAAGGCCAACCAAACGGGCATGAAGCAATGATATCTGTATTTTTTTCTTGATTATATCTGAGTTTATTTAATTTAAATAAATATGCTTTAAAAATCGTCCAAAAGAAGCTTGATTGAGCAACATTTGAATGATGTTATTTTTGTAAACTGTGTGGTTGGTCTATTTTCTTTTTCTTTTCTTTTCTTTTCTTTTTTTTGAGAAAAAATGATGGGATTTCATATCCTAATTAAGATATTATATCACCGACTGTTAGAGAATAATTAATCTTTTGATTTTTAATATTTTTTTTATGTTTCTTTCGAATGTGTTTGACCTTCCCACATCCACTCAAACATACTAAAGATGGAGCAATTCTAAGTGGACCTAGCAACTTGTATATTTTCTTTGAAAAGAAAAGAACTCAAAAAAGATAAAGTGACACGATTAAAATTATATTTGTAATGTATGATTTACTATAGTATACATGCGAAATATACAATCTCATAGAGCTAGGAGTTTGATACAATATTACAATGTTCTGGATCAAACTAGTCGATTAGGTTAGAAATCTAGGGCCCGTTCGTTAGGGATTAAAATCAGATTAAAATTGAAAAACTAGTCGTTATTGTTAACTTTTATTAAACGAGTGGAATCCAATAACGACCATATTTTCAGTTTTAATTCAATTTTAATCCATACCGAGGGGGCCCTAGTCCTGAAATTGTCTCAACCTCGTTTGAGCCACATTATTTTCACAAGAATGCATTTTTTCTGATGTAATGAGGAATATGTGGTTGAAAAATAATGAAAAGTTATTGATGTGATGAAAAATATTATTTTATTGAAAAATATGTGATTGAAAATGAGTAGAAGAATATGAATGAAAAAACAATATGGCTCAAACAGAGGCTAAAAGTCACTGATAGAGCGGTTAGCAAGTAAATCAACAAAGATTATAAAACCTATTGATTTTTATTTTTTTTTTGGGAAAATGATGCTTTGTCATTAGTTCGTATGGTATAGCGTATGCTTAATTTTGACGATATTACTAAACCTTAGTATCTTTTTTTTTTTTTTTTTTTAAATACGTTCCAAAGTCGTAGGATTCTATCCTACTAAATGAACTTATACAATATATTATTATCTGATTCGACTATGTAATAAATAATTAAAATTTTCATATTATTAATAAGAGGTTGTTTGGCCCCCATTTTAAAGAATTATAAATTTTGGAATAGTGATCGATGATGGAATGTGTGATTGAAAAATAATGAAAAATTCTAAATTTGTGTCTAATATTAATGCTTAAAATTAATAAAGAAAAAAAATTAATGGAGGCCAAACACTAACTAAATATAATTCAATATTGTATCGTCTATCTTATCAAAATGCTGATATAATTCAATATTGTATCGTCTATCTTATCAAAATGCTGTTTTATTGCATAGTAGATATAGCACGATGCAAATTGCCAGCTAAACCACACTATTAAGAACAGTTGTTAATTGATTTTTAGTATATTGATTGATGGCATAGGCTGTAAGGGCCTAATATTTAACTCGCTTGGTCCAATGGTTATTCTCAAATCCTATCCACTCGATTCGTCCTATTCGTGAGCCGAGCAATAAAAACCTATGGTCAACGTAAAAGTATCCAAAAAGATAAATAAAAAGAAAGAAAAAAAATTACCTAGTTGAGTCCAAGTTTCTTTTGAGTGAGCCGACTTGGGAGCGATGGACCAAACTGACGCCCCTACTCTCCCATTTAGAGATGATAGCGGGGCGGGGCGCAGGTTGGCCTCGTTTCCTATCCCCTTTGTTTTTTCTTTCAAAAATTTTCAGTTAAAATACAAATTCAAAATTTTAACATCCAAAGCAAATAATGCTAAAACTAATTACATCAATATCCAAAACAAGCATTGTAAACAATTTTTTTTCTTTTATAATTTGTAATTAATTTTTTTTTATTCTTCTAGGGCGAGACATCTCCACCCCCACCCCGAGACCCGAGACGGGGTGACGATCGGAACAGGGTGGAGCGGATTTTTTTGCCATCACTAGTCCCATTTCCCTTTTTATAGCAAACCCACCCATCATAACAATTCTCAATTTCAACATCAATGCTTGTAAAAGCATGTTTGTCCGATCTCAAGAAGTTCACTTATAATTAAATAAATAACTTCTTAATTATTAAAAATTAAAAATATGTAAAGTTACTCGTTGCTTCAACTAGGTTTCATGTTCCTTTAATTGAAGTAACTAGCCTACCAATATGAGCATGACAGTTCGGCTAGTGAAAGTCACTCTCTGGTACTTATAACCTTATTTTATAGTATGACTGCTTTAAAAAGGTAACATTTTTTTACGTAAAAATAGTTTTAAGTTTTTCAAAGGTTAACTAAACAATGAAGGTTGCGACAAGTGACAGATTGAGGCAATGTCAACAACTTATAATAAATGTTGAAATATTATCCTTTTTGTGAGTGATTTTCTTTATTCTTTACCCAAGTTATCCATACATATAGTGGATAATTATTTTTGATTTAAACCTAATGGTGAATACACTTGCATTTGACCTTTTTTTTGTGGAATAGACAAAGACAAGGTTATATAATATAAGCATTTAGGTGACAGCCAAAAGTTCCATGATTGTGTCCTCTTACCAAATTTTAGTTAGTTGTGACTAACTCAATAATACACAGTTATTTTGGATAAGGTGACTTGACGTGATATCTGAGCTCATTAGTTAAAGACGTCATTCAATTAAATCCGTCTATTACTATGTAGTTCAAGTTTTCAAATCAGGTGGTTCAATATAAAACATAGTACATATCATGACATAAATTTGGCTTGCGTTTGACGCACCGAAATAGACTTTCGATTTGATTCTTGCAAAAGGTAATGCACGCAAACTTATTAGTAACTAAATTACAATAATATCTAAATACTTTCACATCACGTAATCATGCATAGATTAATATGCACATCTGTCAAACCATTTTATCTAAAAAATTTAAACTGTGTACATAGATTACACATTTATATTAGATTTAGTCCTTTGGTGGCTAGATGTTGATCCCCGGGGTAGGAAAGGTATTTGGTGTCACCAGGGGAATCAAAAATCAATCTTGTTGAGCACTGACAACCTCCTCTATCTTCAAGAGAACCTCAGCAATGGAAGGCCTATCCTCGGGATGATTTACTACACAATTCATAGAGACTGAAAGCAAGGGGAAAGCATACATTTCGACGTTGGAAACCTCCCAGTCGAACACCTCTCCAGTCCATTCGTCTCTCACCATGGACTTCACCCACCTTGGAAGGTCTAATCCACTCCTCTCAACAATTTTGCCAGTTAACAACTCCAAAAGAATTATTCCAAAGCTAAAAACATCGGCCTTTTCGCTTAAAGTTTTCTCCGGTGCTGTATATCTATTCGACTTGAAGAGACTTTGGTCGAGAAAATTTGAGTATCCATATTCACTAATTAATGGTTCTTCACTGTCAGATAACAAGATATTCGAAAGCTTTATGTTCCCATGAGGAATGATGTCGTCGTGATCATCAAATCTTTGATATATGAAGTCCAAACCTCTTGCTATCCCGACTGCCATGGATAGCCGAAGCTTCCATGGGAAATTCCTTTCACCCCGTATGTAGTCTGCAAGTGACAAAAAGAAGAACTGTTAGCCACCCAATTAGGCAATTTTCTACATGAATGCAAACTAGGAGTTAGTATACGCGAAGATCAGCGCAGAAAATTCCAAAACTGGAGAAAAACCACTTTGCGGGTTTGATTCATCCGGCTGTGCTCTAGTGACTTTAGCTGAAAACAAGAATCGGTTTAAATTATAAATAGATAAAAACGAGCCATACATAAGTGGGTAATACTTAGTTTGACCGATTATAAACACATACCAAACATGTGCTTCTCTATTAACTTACTCTCAAACAGGCTTAGGAGGCTCCCATTCTTCTGATATCTATAAATCAGAAGTTTTTCCTCATCTGTAGAATTGTAGCCAATCAGAGGAAGGATATTTTGATGCTTTAAGTTGCCTATCTTTCCCATTGTCAAGCCAAACTCTTCAAAAGACACCTTGAGTTTCTTCAATCTCTTGACAGCATATATGGCATTGTTCTTTAGTTGTACCATGTAAAGGCTGCTCCAAAGGCTTTGTGTATGCAAATCAGCTGCAGCTTCCAAAAGATCTTCCAATTTGAACCATTCTTCCTTTTCGACAAAGAACACGAGCTCTGAACGTCTTTCTTCTGGCTTCTGCTCATCCATTACTTCGATTGGTGGAAATTTTGAAGGCGACTGAGCGATGGCCTTTAAAGTCTCCGTTTCTTTTGCTCCTCTAACGGCCCTCGTGTACAAGAAAAGTACAACCAGCAGCAAGAGAATTGTAAATCCAAGAAATACAAGAATCCCTATACCCCACCTTCTATACATTTTGCTTTTCCCCTCGTCTTGCCTAGTACGTTGTGGCATTAGTGAAATTGGAGTCATCGCATATCCTGTTTCTGATTCTTTTCGAGGAAAATTATCCTTAAACCTACGCGAATGAAGTGGTTTCTCCTTAACCGGTATGACTTTTTGTGTCGTATCATGGACAACGGTTGTGAAATGATTTTCCGAAATATCTAATCTTCTGAGATTCTTTAGCTTGGTAAGAGCTACTGGTACATTCCCACTTAAAGAATTTCTACTTAAATCTAAATATCTTAAACTTGTGCACTTCGATATCGAGTTAGGAATAGTGCCCTTAATGCCATTTCTAGCCAAAGTAAGCACTCTCAAATTTTGGAGTTTGCACATATAATCCACATCCAATATTCCAGTGAGGCTCAAATTAACAAGTCTGATCTCTACCACATTCGTGGCACGTAAATCACATATAATACCCTTCAGTTTATACGAACAGGGATGCCACAATAGCGTGTTCCTGTCAATCCTAAGTCGATTTTCAGGATCAACAGCACGAATGAAATTCGATAAAGTCATGGATTCTGAGAACTCACCCCCATTGCAGAGCATGAAAAGTAGAGAAATAGATGCAAAATTCAGCAGCATCTTCAGAATCTGCACTGAATTTCTTCTCCTGTGCTTAAACATAATTCCTACTTTCATATTTGATCAATTTTTTTACAAATATTGGTTTCTCACATTTCTTACTTCTGTTTGTATATATGCACAGATAAGAACAAGTATATTCATAGATTCCAAAGAGGAATGTATAGAAACAAGTCCTATAAGACAAATTTTTCATAGCTAATATCGAGCAAGGGCTGTTGAGCAATCTCGCCTAAAAGTTAAGGTTTGTCTTTTGGAACTTACAAGTTACTGGTATTTTTTATTTTTCATGGTGAATTTTCGCTCTAAAATTTGCCAATGAGAATTGAATACATCACTAAGAAAATCTGAGGGATTAAAACATTTGAGGGATCACAACTTTGGCTGAGAATATTTTTTGTTTGTCAAAACCCGCTCCAGCACTCGCAACACCGACCGACCCAAACCGTCATAACCTTACTTGGTATATTGAAAAGAACGTTTACATTTTTCCCCGGTTTTTCCGTTCATCACATTTGAATACATCACAACTTCATTGAACAATAAATCCAAAAAAGTTCACCGCCATATTAGAGGGGTGTTGAATAGCATTACTCTCCATCATATATATCATAATCATGCCAAAAAGAAAAAGTAACTCGAACAAAAAGCTGCCTGGCTTATCCAGGCAATTCAATCTTACTATTGATAGAAGTATTTTGGCAAAAGTAAACGCCACAACACCTCCCAAATTAATCAAATATCAATACCAAGAAATCGGAAAAAAATAAACTATACCCCATCCTGAACATGGCCTTCAACGTTAATCTACGAAACAAAAACGAAAAGAAGCAACGATTGGATATTAGTTAATACTATGGTTGTCAGCATTATTTTCGTCATCATCAATTCCATCAAAAAAGGGGTCCTTGAGGAGATCAGCAGCCGATGGTCGAGCCCTAGGCTAAGCAAGGCACTTCTCGATGAACTCCTTGACCTCGGGGTCCTTAACCTTGTTCATGGCTTGCGGCCTCAATCCAGATGTCACCTTTTTGTATGGCAACGTTGTCACACTCGCTATAGGGTAATTCAAGAGTCACCATCTCAAGCAAACACATTCCAAATGAATAGATACTCGGTAAAGTTTTCATAGTATAATTCCGGTGCCATGAATTCTGGTGTCCCAAGTAATGAATGCGCTAAGTGGTTCTTGCCAACGGTTGCTGCCAAACCCAAATCACCAATTTTCACCTATTTGCAACAAACAAGATAATAACAAAGTCAAAAAATTGAAAAACAAACCTACGCAGGATGAAAAGAATATACAAATCAAAAAGTTCATTTTCTGTACAACAATGACAAAAAATTAAGCTTTATACCGAAAAAATTCGGGATCAGCGAAATGGAATTTTCTTCACCATTTCACTATGTTCATTGCTATTTTGAAGTAAAAAAAAATAAGACACACAATAGTAGGTCATGGTTCCAACTTCCAATGAATAATACACCAAGATAGATTATTGAAGCAGAAAAAACCGCACATCAGTGGACGCCATACTTATCAATGCTTGAGAATAATCTAATACGATCACAATTAATTTCACTTTTTTAAGTTCTTCAAATCTCACTATACCTCGGTAAGGAAATTCAGCGTGTTTTTCTCCTCATCCTGCCACACTGATTACAACGTGATAATATTCTTGTTTTTCAATGTTCTCAGCAGCCGAACCTCGGAATATAACCGATTGATCATCGCTTCATCTCCAAGGAAGCTTCTCAATTTGACTAGGTTCCAAGCCACCTCAATTCCTTCTTCTTGGTCAAATGCTCTGTACACTTTCTTCACAGCCCCCGATCCAAGCAGCTCACCATACCGGCCATATCGGCCAGTAGGGTCAACTTCTACGAATGCCTCACCTTCTCCTTCCCCCAGTACAGAACCCATACTAGGCATCTACATTGAAAAAAAAAGAAGCAAACTAAGCCTTGTCCTCAGTAAATTTGGGTTCAACTCCAAAGGAGGAGTACATTAATAACTCATAATGAAATTCTACTATTTCCCACATGCCTCGGTTCACCATAGAAGTAACAACTGATTCATTTCTTTCTTTGTCAACAATAAAAACATTAAATAAATATCCATCAACAAAAATCACCAAATATGAATTTTCTACCTGTTATGGTTGAACTTCAACTCACAACCTGGAATACACCCAAACACAGTAATAAACCAGAAATTGAATAAAACTCAACACCCAATGGATTAATATATAACAAAGTGTCGATTACAACGAGAAATTAAGAAAGTAGACAGAAAGTAGACTGGAAGAAGAGAAGAAGGTCAGAACAGAGAGAGAGGAAATCTCGTACAAAAACATTCATACTGTTCTGCCCCTTCTCGTTAGGTAATAATAATATAGCAGCCAAATGCACGTTTTTCCTAATGCAACTTAATAAAACGTGTTTAGCCCATTAAA
>CAIGRO010038091.1:0-28074 GCA_903798355.1 Fraxinus baroniana | reverse complement strand
CTGTCATATGAGATTTTCGTTAGCCACATCAACGAATAAGGTAACGAATTTTTGGGGTGATCATTTTTAATTTTAGTGAGTAAATCGTAACCATAATATAAGTTAGGTGATTATTGAAACAATTAACTCAAAAAATAATTTATTCAACCCTTCTTGGGATGATAGATTGAAATGGTAAAATGGGTATATTTTAATTTTGATTGAAAATAAAAATATAATTCTTTTTTCAATCAAAAATTGACTTTTCTAGTAGGGTTAATTACGCTATAAGTCCTCAAGCTTTCTAGTTTCTTCCAATTTCGTCTCAATTAATAGCACTTTCATCTACAATCTTTCATCAATTCGTGCATATGGACCCTTCTATTGACTTTGTCAAAATGTTCTTTTAATACCATGTAAAAATGTAATCAAACATTAAACATTTTCTCGATAATTTGAAATGGAAGGTTTTGCCTTTTTAAGAATTTTTCTTGATTGGGTCTACCATTTTGTGGAAATGGTTGTAGGGTTTAACTGAATTGTTCCATTATGATTTATGTAGAGGTGGCAATCAGGCTGAGTAGCTCGTCGGCTCGTACTNCATATCTAATTGTAGAGACCTAAATTCAGTTGTTAGTTCTAATTTGTGGCAATGTAGGCTAGGACACATGAGTGAGTCTAGAAGAAAGCTACCGGGATTAAAATCTATTGAATACAATTTGTGTGAAGACTATATTTTCAACAAGTATAAAAGGGATAGTTTCCCTAAAATCAGAAGGGAGCAAAAAGATACAAAATTAAAGTTGACTCATACGGATGTATGGGAATCTTCAACTGTTACTTTCCTTGGAGGTTTAAATAATTATTATGTATAACTTATTAAAAAAACAAAAAAAAAAAATTAAAAAAGGACGAGCCGACGAGCCGAGCCCCTCGGCTCGCCTTGGGCAAGCTCGAGCGGCGAGCCGAGCTCGCCCTTGTGCCCACGAGCAGAGCCGGCTCGGCTCGGCCCATTGCCACCCCTAGATTTATGTAATGGGCTGACTTATATGCACACTTAAGTCTTAATCGATGTCCATTAACTTGCCCTTTATGTATAGAATTCTGACTTAATTTGGAAGCACGTGATAGATGGAATGCAACTGTAGGCCCTAGAATTGAGAAGATTCTAGATAAGAATGGCAAAATATGCTCATTAGTGTGGCAATGAAAAATTCCGAGTCAGACACAATGCTATCAAAAAACTGGGATCCCTTGTTGCCATGCGATTCATCAAGTAGTATTTAGAGGTCTGATTGTTATGGATTGTGTTGATGACATTTGTAAAAAAGAGGCATACCTTATGACTCATACACAACTCATTTTTCCCATTACAAGTCTATAGTCATGGTCTAATCCAAGTCTCAACCCTCCAACCCCACCATTCTACACCAAAAAAGTTGGGAGGCCAAAGAAGGCTCAAAGAAAGGACCCAAATGAAGATTCATCAAGCCAAGCAAGCAATGCAAGATTATCCTCAAGCACTTCAAAGGCTGCAAAATGGCAATGGAAACAGAGTGGGGCTGACAAGTATGGTGAATCAGGGCATAAAAATAGGTCTTACAAATAGACACCAACAACAGCAAATGTGTTAGATGAATTTTTTTTGTCTTAACAATGAAAATTGTTGTATTATGATGTTTTGGTGTTGAGTTTATTGCTTTTGTACAAGTAATATTAGGTATTAGGTATATTACATCATTAGCAGTTCATTTTTTGAAACATCAGAACTATTGTGTACAGATGATATTTTGTTTTAGCCCCCGTTTGACACCCATTAATTTCTTTTTCTCATTCTCATTCTCATTTTCATTTTTCATTTTAACCATACATTCTCCAAATAAAATAATATTACACATATATCAAAAACTTTTTATCATTTTCCACCACACATTCTCACATCAATCACTATTTCAAAATTTCTATTCTCTTCAAAATGAGTTTCAAACAAGGGCTTAATAGACAGTTGGTTAATGTTTTTATTTTTAAGCATGTTGTGTTGTGTGAATTGTGAACACTTGTGTTGCTTGTGAGTCGGTTGACAAATCATGTGAACACCAGGCAATGGAGGATAAAAACATTTTATGTCAATTACCCTTGATGATAAAATATTGAGAATTGGGGACTTAAATGTTATGAAAAATAAATTTAGAACTCAATTACTACATGCACTAAAGATTGAGGACTTCAAATGTTCCAAACTATATATGTCACGCAACTCTCAACTGACAGCAATATAAAAACAATTCCATATAAGAAATGTTATAATAACTCTCTCTCTCTCTCTCTCTCTCTCTCTCTCCCTCCCTCCCTCCCTCCTATATCATTTATCTGCAGATCATTATATAAACAATGATGTACAAATAATATTACTCTTTTAATTTTCAATAATACTAATATCGTTTACTTAAATTTTGAATTTGCTAGGAAAATAAAATATGAGGAGTGATTATTTATTTTACTAAAATTTCATAGGGTTAAAGTTTTAGTTACCGGTGCTGATGAATTAAAAAAAATAAAAATTATTTATCAAATGAGCATAAAATTGATATAAAACAAACAACAAGGCTAGGTGTAGTGAGCGATTGTAACTTTTACAATTCCCTAATCATTGTACAAATGGATTTTTCCTAAAACAAATTCAAGCTACAATTAGTACAGTTTTTCTCACATTATAATTGTTCCTTAACATAATTATTTTAAAAACTAATTTTGCGTTATTTGTCGTATTTTTATCAAAAAAATATAACGTATAAAAGAACTTATGTGCTCTGTAGCGCACCTAAACGTGTTCGAGTGCGTACATTAAAATATATATATATATATATTTCTTCTTCTTCTTCTTTTTTAATGTTTCATTAGTCATTTAATTGAACTTACACGTCGATAACACTTTACCCATTAAACTTTAAAATGTTTTCGAGTGGTCATTAACATTTAACACATACTTCATCACTCACTAATCATGTTTTATTAGTCACTGAACTTTAAAATATTTTCAAGTGGTCATTGAAACTTAACCTGTTACACTCCATCACCCACTTATCATGATACATTAGTCACTAAACTTATATTTCCATCACGCTTTACTCATTAAATTTGAAAATGTTTTAGAGTGATTCCTAAACTTTACACACTAAATTCAAAGGTTTATTAGTACAAAACGTCCCTACGTTTGACAGTGAGGGTGCAAAACGTCCCAACGTTTTATTTTTTTTTGCATTTTCGCCTTTATTTTTTCAGTGTGCAAAACGTCATTTTCACTGTTTTTCAGTGTAAACAAAAAAATGAAAAGAAAAATAAAAATAAAAAAATAAATTGTATTTATACTCCCAAACTTTTTAAAAATGCAAGTGAGTTCCCTAGCCTTATTAAAAAGTTTAAGCACAAAATATCTCTACATTTGACACTTAATGCAGAAAATGTACTTACGTTTCAAACTTTTTTGTAGTTAGCTCAATAGCACAAGTCATCCATACGTTTGACACTTATTGCGTAAAACGTCATTATGTTTCATTTCTTTTGCATTTTCATCCTTATTTCAACGTTTCATTGCGGAAAATGTCATTTTCACTATTTTTTAATGTAAAATTATCAGTATACCATCATATTTAAATAAAATAAATAAATTACAATTATGCTCCTAATGTAAAAAGGAAAACCACCAGACCTCACCACCATTCACACCACCATAATTGTAATTTTTTTTATTTTCACTATTTTTAATGTAAATTGACCAATATACTCTCATATTTAAATAAAATAAATAAATTACAATTATGCTCCTAATGTAAAAAGGAAAACCACCAGACCTCACCACCATTCACACCACCATAATTGTAATTTTTTTTATTTTCCTTTTTTATTTTATTTAAATATGATGGTATACTGATAATTTTACATTGAGAAATAATGAAAATGACGTTTTTCACAATGAAACGTTGAAATAAGGACGAAAATGCAAAAGAAATGAAACATAAGTACGTTTTACGCAATAAGTGTCAAATATAAGGATTTTGTGCTATTGAGCCAAGTACAAAAAAGGTTGAAATGTAAGGACGTTTTTCGCAATAAGTGTCAAACGTAGGGACGTTTTGCTATTGAGCCAAGTACAAAAAAACTTAAAATGTAGAGACGTTTTTCGCATTAAGTGTCAAACATATGGACCTTTTTTGTTTAAACCTTTTAATAAGGCTTTTGGATTCACTTATACTTTTTAAAAAGTTTGGGAGTATAATTATAATTTATTTATTTATTTTATTTAAATATGAGGGTATAAGGGTCATTTTACACTGAAAATAGTGAAAATGACCAACGTTAAAATAAGAGCGAAAATGCAAAAAAAATGAAAGTCAAGACGTTTTGCACACTCACTTTCAAATGTAGGGACATTTTGTGCTAATAAGTCTAGTTTTTAACGACTAAAGAAGTTATATTTCCTCTACCAATATCAATATTCTCATCTTAGACTGGGAGTCTTGTTATTTAGTCAATATTTATTTTATCATTTTCTTGATA
Organism: Fraxinus baroniana; assembly: GCA_903798355.1. Classification (NCBI taxonomy): domain Eukaryota; kingdom Viridiplantae; phylum Streptophyta; class Magnoliopsida; order Lamiales; family Oleaceae; genus Fraxinus; species Fraxinus baroniana. The sequence goes on along the minus strand of CAIGRO010038091.1, from coordinate 23,538 downwards.
CGATCGAATCCCATAGAAAATCAGTTTTGTTTGAAAAATATGAATTTCAGTGATTATTCAAAAGTATTTTTTAAGTTCAATATATAAAAGCCTAATAGAGATATAAATTTAATGAATATTGAAACATGGTGAGTGAGTAATTAAGTGCAACTTATTAAACTTTAGCGTTCAAAAATATTTTAAAGTTTAATAACTTATGAAATATGATGAGTAAGTGATGAAGTGTAACTAGTTAAAGTCTAATCGAAACTCGAAAGTATTCCAAAGTTGAAAACGCAATGAATGAATAAATTCAGTGAATAATGGCATTTAACTCCTCTTTTCCCCACCCCACAGTAGCAGTGCTGCAGTGAAAGAGGTCAGCAAAATACATATGCATAGCATAAATTCATTCATTCATTAGCAAAAAAAGTCTCTGAAAAATCCAGTTTGTTGTTCAGATCCTTTTAGTAACTTACTCTCCTTTCACAGATCCCACGCCCCACCCGTCCTTCGCAAGAAATTCAAGTTTTTCGGCCAACATGACGTCATTTCCCGGCCACTCACTCATCACTTAATTAAAATATTCACTCTTTACCATTAAAGGTCAGACTTTTCCCTTTTCTTTTGGCGTACGGCTCTGATTATGTAATTTTGAACAAAAGGGTATTGTTGAATCAGCTTTTTCTTTAATTTTTATGATCAAATGCATGAATACGTGTCTCATTAATTTGTGGGTTTTATTGTACTGAACTATAACTGTTTTTTCTTTTTCTCTTTTTAAGTAATGATTCGATCTTTGGCGATGGGTTTGGATTTGAAGTTGATATTTGATATAGAGGACCTCGGGTTCTGTGATCTTGAATGAGTTGGCATGTAATGGAATAATCAACGGTGTCGATGGAGCTAGGATTTTGAATAATTAAAACGGAAGTTGGTTCTCTAAATAATGTTGATTAAATAAATGCAGTTAATAATGTGTCTGTTCAATAATCCCCAGACAATTAATTTTTGGTAGTTGGTTAATGCAGCTGCAAGCTATGTTAAAGACTTGGGATTGATATTGATTAATGTCTTGTTTGATATTATCCAAACTTGATATCTACTGGTGGTTATGATGTTCTCAAATATTTGTCTTCCTTTTTCGCCTTACTTATTAGTCTTTTTCTGGGATGTTTGATCATGCTATGTGGCTTCTGGTTTGGTAAATCAATCATGCATTTTTTAGTACGAAACTCGACTTTTCTTTTTCTTCGTCTGTTCTTCAAAATGCTAGTATGCGAGCTATATTCCCTTTTTCTTTATCCTTAATTTGGATAATTTTACACTTTTCACAGGTGATTCATTTCGAGTTCTGTTTTTTGTTTTTTGGGAATGATAGTTGTTTTTCTAGTTGACTGTTATGGTAGTTTCACCTAGCCGGGATGTATAAGAATCAACTGCAAGAATTGGCTCAGAGAAGCTGTTTCAACTTTCCATCCTATTCCTGTGTAAGAGAGGGACCTGACCATGCCCCTCGTTTTAAGGCAAAGGTTGATTTCAACGGTGAAATCTTTGAGAGTCCAAGCTTTTGCTCTAATTTGAGACAAGCAGAACATGCGGCAGCCGAGGTTGCACTTAGATTGCTTTCACAAAGAGGCCCGTCAAGAGCACTAACTGCAAGAGTTTTGGTATTTTCCGAACTTGTGATAATTAATATTTTTGTTCTCTTGGTACGTCATTTTCTCAGGTTTCATAGTATTTGATCATGTCACTGAATTTTAGATGTTCATTCACTCTATTGCAACCAACAGAGACGTTGGCTAATATGATTTACAGTGCTTCTTGTAATCTTTGCCGATATTATTTATTGTGTTTAAATTATGGATTAACAGACTACTTCTGAAAATCACCAATAACTGAAGATAATGTTCCATTTTGGTAATTGAAATTTATTCACCAATTCAATTCTTTGAGCATCAATTACTAGTATATTTTTGACACGTACTAGTACTATACACTGTATATAATTTAACCCCCCAAAAGCAGATAAACTAATTACTAACCAGTATATAAATGAGAGTCATCATTTATTATCTTGTTGGAAATTGAAACTCTGGTAGCATGTTTGGCAAGGAGGATTGGATTGGAAGGTAAAATCTTGTTCATAATACTGCGTACCAAACGTGCAGCGTATGTCTTCCTAATGCATTGCATTTGGAACGATTTTTGCCATATTTTCACAAAGTTGACCATTGCAATCGGCACATGCCGCACATCTATAAGTAAATGCAAATTTCTTTCATCTTCTTCCCACCACAGGACCCAAACAACGGCATAGAGAAAAGGGGGGAAATGCTTGGATTCTGCAGGATAAGCCAGATGAAGTGACAAGTCCTCAATATCTTTTGACTACAGTGTTGAGTCGCATAATTTTAAAATTCATTTTTAGCATTGCTGAAAAATTAAATTAACACTACACTTCCCATTTTCTTTATTGGAAAATTGTACCAATTCTTTCATCATCTTTTCGCAATCTTCTGTAATGCAGGATGAAACTGGAATTTACAAAAATTTACTTCAGGAGACCGCTCACAGGGCAGGGTTAAAGCTTCCTGTTTATACTACTGTCCGCTCTGGACCAGCCTACGCTGCCGTATTTACTTGCACAGTCGAGCTCAATGGAATGACTTTTGCAGGAGAGCCTGCCAAAACCAAAAAGCAAGCTCAGAAATGTGCTGCAATGGCTGCCTGGTTTGCCTTGAAAAACTGTACGTGTATTATCAAGTGCTCCCAGTTTCATTCTATATGTAAAAAAGTGGCAACAAATGCCAAATAATGCAAAGTTCACCCTGAATTTTTGTCAAAAACGGACATCTACAATAATAAAGTCAATTTGCTTTAGATGGCTTTGACCTTTATCTCCACCCATATTAATCCAGATCACTCCCTCAAGAGTAGGAAGAAATAATAGATAGAATCTATCATAGAGTACTCCACCACGACCTGTCAAAGCATGGTCGTCAATCAACCTCCAGCCCCTAACCCCAGAATCATGTGAACTATACATGTTTCCCTACCCAATCCGGCTGGCTTAGTCGTCCATTGTCTACTTCACCTTAACTAGCTTCTAAGTGTCCTTTTTTACCAACTTATTCATGCTAGAACTGCCCTCAGCCAATCTTCACTGGACTGATATATTTTTAGGCAAACTATGTGAAACTGAAGCTAACTTTCTTGATTGATGTGATAAGACGCTTGTTTTCTTCAGGTTCTTGTTCTTTCGATATCCTTTCTACAACTATAAGATAGGGAGCCAATTAGGTCTCGCCGTGTGTCAAAATGGCTTCAGTGCCCATGCAATTTACTGAGACCATTAGCATTTATATTTTGATACATGGATTTTATTGAGTGTTCCTTGTGTCACATACATGTAACTTAAGCTTCTTCTTTTTTTCTCTCTGTGTTATTTCTTACAAGACTCATTTATGGAAAATTAAATGAATTACATATACTCACTATTATTCTCTCATGCAGCAGCGCAGCAAGAATCTTGCTCTTCTGTATCAGGCCTCAGAGGAAAGGATGAGCAAGAACAAGTAACTGTTGCTCGTTATCTCGCTCGTTTAAAATTACCTGAGACGAGAAAATCAGCACATAAAGAGAGGTGCCAGGTAAGGCAAGAATATTCTGCAATTAGGAGGGACGTGACTCAATATAATACCGGCTTATCGTTCTATGAAATGCAGCAGCATACATTCATGTATCCTAATTTCTTGCCTGAAGTGGCCATTTTCCCTAGTTGGAATCATCAAGTTTTTCAGCAGCAGAGACTCCAATTTTTTCCATTTGCACCTTCTGTATTCAGGCCAGAAACCAGTTTGTATTCCTTTGCAGGGGCACGAGAACTTACCTCGTTTGTACCAGAATTTAGCCCAGTTTTCTATGTTTCAAATGATATATTGCCTCGTCCACTTGGGATGAATTCACAAGTTACTATAGAAGAGATACAAGAAAATGCGCAGGGTGAAGAAGGTGAAGAAACACGGGTTATCAATGAGGCCAACTCTGCTCAGTGGAAGGCGAGTACCCCATCTAATATATTCTTAATGCCAACTGAAGCTCCTGACTATTGTGAAGCCTTCAATGATAATCCCAGCTTCAGAAGGGAAGAGTTTCCACGTGAGAAAGGTGAAGTCGGAAAGGGAATATCCGTCCATGGCATCAGAAACTCTGACAAGCCAGAAGCCAGCCTAAATGAAGAATATAATCAAATATCATCAGAATTTACTCATAAAAGATCAAGAGAGACGCTCCCAGTTGAAATTGGTCCACATTTATCATCTAGTGTTTGGCACCCGTACAGTGCAATGGCTAGTTCTATGAGCCCAACTAGAGGTCCCTTGTCACGTCCACCCCATGCCACGTTGAGGGGAACTGCTGATTTAGTGTCGTCGACCAGATTCATTCCAGGAAGATCGGCCATTTCCTCTCCAGCCTCAACGCCAAGGAATGCAGTTTATCCATCTCTACGTCTACCATTGTTCAATGGCATGAAAAATGTCAGGGGCACATCACATGCCGGTTCCATGGCACCAGCGGTTCAAATTCGATCAGTCTTGCCCGTCTGTTCGGCTCCTCCAGCTAGAAAAAATCCGACTCCTGGCCAGGAGGAGAAAGCAGAAAAGCTAGAAAGAGAGATTTCGGCATCAAGCTCAGAATTTTGTAGGCTCCAAATATGATGTTTTATGATCTTGAAACTTTAGTCAATATAACTGTACCTGAAAAAATAAAAGGAAATAAAATTATATATATATCAGTTACATAGTTTTCTTTTATCCCTTTTTCACCTGCATAGTTTTTTACCAACTTCATATGTAACATGCACAGATATATATTCTTCGCCTATAAAACCAAGTATTAACAAATTCTTGGTCCAAACTTTACCTTTATCGAAATTTACTATTATCGAATGAAGAGCAAAGTAAGGAAATTGCCACTAAAGATAAGAAGAAGGGAATTTCCCTTGCTTCATCATCATGAAGATTGGCTTTTGGAACATTAGGGGATTGAACCGTCCCCTCAAGCAAAATGGGGTTCAACACTTGATGAAAACGCATAATATTGACGTGATGGGAATTCTGGAGACTAAACTTGATACGACCAAGTTACAAAGGGTGTTGAGGAATAAATTTGTGGGACACTTGCAAGTGAATAACTTCATCATGCACTGTGCCAATAGGATTTTAATCTTATGGGATCCTTTGAAGGCGGACATGATGGTGATGGAGTTTACGACGCAAGCCATGCATTGCATCATTACATGCAAGGTAACTTCCATGTCCTTTCAACTTAGTATTGTATATGCTTTCCATACTATCGTTGCTCATAGGTCTCTTTGGGAGAATATCATGGAGATTGCCAGATTGGGGCTCGTTGCTCATTACCATGGTTGATTATGGGTGATTTTAACAATATGCTTAAGTTTGATGGGAAGTGTAATGGAGTGGATGTTACACCTTATGAAATCAGAGACTTTGAGAATTGTTGTCTCAATGTTGGGCTAACGGATATGAGATCTATTGGATGTTTCTACACGTGGACCAACAATACGGTTTGGAGTAAAATCGATAGAGCCATGATTAATGATGTGTGGGTGCAATCGGGGATTCATAGTATTGCTGAATTTCTACCTTCGGGATGTCTCTCGGATCTCTCCATGCATTGTATCACTTTTGCAGCAAAGGAAAACCTTTTAGGTTTTTCAACGTGTGGGCGGATCATGAAAATTTTCTTGACCTTGTTCAAGATTGTTGGAGTAAAGAGATTGTGGGAACAAAGCAACTTACGCTTTATAAAAAGTTGCAAAGTCTTAAAGGGGAACTTAAAAGGCTCAATGACGAGGCCGAGCGCAACTAGAATTTTGAAAGAGACGCGAGTGAAATTGCAAGGTAACCCTACAAATGCTCACCTTCAGTGTGAGGTGGCTAGATTGAGGAAAGAGGCTATGTTTCTTGGTGAAGAGGAGAGAAGTTTTTACTACCAAAAAGCTAAGTGTACTTATCTAAAAAATAGCAATAGGTGTACCAAGTTCTTCCATGCGGTGGTAAAGAGAAACAACAAGAGGAACTACATTGCAACCGTTTTGAAAAGGGATGGGGGACCTATACTTCTTCTCACAAGGAAGTGGTGGACGGATTCGTGTGCTTTTATAGGGACTTACTGGGGAATAACTACTTTGTTCAACCTGTTGAGGCAGAGGTTGTCAAGAATGGACCCGTGCTAACTGAAGAGCATTGTTTGTCACTCATTCGCGAAATTTCGGATCAAAAGATTAAAGATGCTTTGTTTAGTATTGGGGATGATAAATCGTCGGGACCCGATGGATATACATCTTGTTTCTTCAAAAAGGTTTGGAACATTGTTGGATGTGAGTTTAAGAAGGCTATCAAAGAGTTTTTCAACTCTTCCTCTCTTCTTAAACAAACAAATCATACGGTGATTGTTTTGGTTCCTAAGACAAATCACTCATCTTCCGCAGGAGACTATAGGTCAATTGCATATGTTGTAATGTATTATATAAGGTCATTACAAAGATTCTTGCTTCTAGATTGGGACCTATACTTGGCTTCATTGTTGATCAAACACAAGTGGCTTTTGTGGAGGGAAGAAGCATGATTGAAAACATTCACCTTGTACAAGAGCTTTTGAGACAATACAATCGAAAAAGAGTTTCCCCGAGATGCCTTCTCAAAATTGATCTAAGGAAAGCATATGATTCAGTGAATTGGGATGTTCTCAAAAGTGTACTTGAAGGTTTGAATTTTCCAACTAAGTTTATTGGCTGGATTATGGAATGCATTTCTACTCCTACCTACTCCATTGCGCTTAATGGTAGTCTACATGGCTTCTTTAAAGGTAGAAAAGGACTTAGACCAGGTGATCTGTTATCTCCATTCTTGTTTGTTCTTTGCCTTGAGTACTTTTCTAGAATGTTGAAAGGTGATACCGAGAATAGTGATTTCAACTATGACGGCGAACGGAAGTTCTAGGTTTACAAACGTAAACCCAAACGAGAGAGAATTGTAATTCACAAGAAAGTAATAGCCTCTAAAATTGAATTCTTTTTATTCAGAAACAAAAGAGCATTTAAATTGTTTCTAAAAACCCTCATTTAAGCAAAAAGACCAAAATAGACATCTACTAAATCAAAGCAACTAAAAACGAAAAAATAAAAAATAACGTTAAAACTTTGACTGTTCGGTAACACGCCTTAAACTATGAATCTAAGGCTGGAAACGACGTCAACCAGGAAACCCCAATTGGGACGGTATGGAGCGCTGAAAGACGTTTTTGAAAACATATTATAACAGAAAATCTGACACCGGTGCAAAAAGTTATGCCTATTTATTTGGAACAGCTCTTTTAACCAATTTTCGGTTCAATTCTTCTTCAAACTCTAACTCCAATTATCCTACATCAAACTATCACCCTAAATGTGATCCGTTAAAGATCACACATCTATCTTTTGGGGATTGGATGATGCTCTTTGCTAGGGGTGATTTGATCTCGGTTAGAATTTTGATGAATTGTCTTTCTAACTTTGAAGGCGTGTCGGGACTTAGTATGAATGCTAGCAAATCTAGCTCATATACGGTGGGTATTCATGGGCAAGAATTAGAGGATATTGTAGCTCTGACCAACATTCCTAAAGGTTCTATACCATTTCGATATTTGGGAATTCCACTTGCCACCGAGAGATTAAAAAATCAGCTCATATGAAGTGCTCTTTAATAAATTTTCGGCTTACAGTTATGCATGGGCGAGATCTTCACTTTCTTATGCGGGTAGGGTGGAACTTGTTAAGACTATGCTACAAGGTGTGGAGTGTTTTTGGCTCTCTATATTCCCCATTCCATCTATGGTAGCCTCGAGGATTATTAAGCTTTGCCAGAATTTTCTTTGGGGTACAAAAAAATCGTTGGTTGCTTGGAGCACCATTTGCCTACCCAAGGAGGAGGACGGCCTTGGTTTTAGAGATATTCAAAGCTGGAACTCAGCCCTTCTAGCCAAAGTCCTTTGGAATATTCATGCTAAGAGGGACACTTTATGGGTTAAATGGGTTAACCAAGTATACCTTTAAGGAAAGGATTTTTTGGAGTACACGGCAAGGAAAAGGGATTCTCCCTTACTCAAAAGAATGTTGGGAATCAGAGACATGATTGCTGGGAATTATGGGGCTGTTCATAGTGCTGAAATCATGCTGTCCACCTGGAGTAGTGCTGGCCAGTTTAGTGTCAAAGTTTCCTATGAGCACTTTCGGCCTAAGGGAGACAAGAAGGTCTGGACGAGGGAGGTTTGGAGACCTTTTATCACTCCAAAACATGCTTTTATTTTATGGTTGGGTGCCCAATTGAAGCTACTCACTAAGGATCGGTTGTCGTATCTCGATATTGATAAAAATTGTGTTTTTTGTGGGACACATTTGGAGACGGGGCAGCACCTTTTTTTCCAATGCTCATTCACCTCTAGCATATGGATGATGATCAAAGCTTGTATGGGGATTAGAAGATCGATGTCTACAATTCCAAGCACTTTGAATTGGATAAAAAAAGAGGTTCGAGGGACATCTTGACAAAGTAAATCTAAAAGAATTGCCCTTGCTAGTACCGTTTATCATATTTGGATGGCACGTAATAGAAAGGTCTTTGAGGAACTTAGTCCGCAAGTTGATAGCATTGTAACACGAATTAAAACACACTTGTACAAGGTTATGTTTACTTTGTACCCGTATGTTTTGAATCATTATGAGGCTTTAGCTTTGGGACTATAATCGGGTGTACATCTTTTCTTTTGGCTTGTTCGGGTATGTCCGAAGTAGTTGTACTCTACTTGTCTTTTGTTTGTCCGATATGTCCGTTGTACTTGTACATAAATTTTGATGAATGAAAATTTACATTTATAAAAAAAAAAATGAATTTATTTTGTGCCTATAAAATTTACATAAAGCACATTAAATTCTTTGCCAGATAAGGGTACTCAACTTTCCATTTTTGGGGAAAAAAATAGTACCTCCGTCCCAATTATATAGGCTGGATTTCCTTTTTTTCCTGTTCCAAATATATAAGTCGGTTTACTAGTGTAGAACATTTTATTGTGTTCTTTTATCAATATATTCTTATTAAATTTTCCCTACTTAATATGTCAATTTCTTGAAACCATCCAAATATAAACAATTTTCACTTCTTGGAAACATGGATAACTCTCATTTCTTCTTCAAATTCTTTATTAATTCCAACAATAATTTAATTTTACATATTGAAAATTAAATAGGGACAAATTAGAAAAGATCTTAGCAAAAATTAATTTTCCAATGACATTAAAGAAACTTTTTTAATCTGTGTGAAAAACTAAATAAGCATATATAATTGGGACGGAGGGAGTAAAAGAATAGATTGCCATTAGAATTCAAAAACTCAATGGAGTTTGGCTGCCCCGTGTGGTCTCGTTTACCACTTCGTTTACAATTTTACAGTTGGTAAGACCTTAAGGCTATGCTATTGTGACAGGGTGTGGTGCCCAGCCAATAGTCGGGCGCCACGTATGTGACAGGGTTGTGACTGTCACATTAGCTTTTCTCAAGACCTTATACCATTTTTCACAAAAAAAATATAATTAATCAAATCAATAAACCCCTGTACAATCAGCTTTTCCGTAGAATCTTTGAGTAAATGATTTATTTCTATTTTTTATTTTTTCAAGCGACTTTTGGTTCTTACTCTCTCATAAACACGTGCTTGTGTGTGTTCTAACAGAAAACATCAGAAACACACAGACTTGACCTATACTTCCTTCCATCTGCAAGAAATTTTTCTTCCTCTGAAGCCTCAAGAAAACCCCAAAAAATGAGCCCATCTCAGAGTATTCAGAATTCACTCCCACATGATATTTCACTCAAAATAGCTTCATCCCTTCAGGTTTTATTTTTTAATTTTTTTACTGCTCTAAACTAATTAGTAATTATAAACCTTTTCTTCGTAGAAAAAAAAAAAATGAATACTTTTCTCTTTTTTTGGCCTTTTTTTTTTCCTAGTTTGGGTTATATAAATCTTTTTAGAATGTGGGTTCTGAAAAAAAATTGATCTTTTTTCAGGTTTTTGATGTGTGTTCATTGGGGAGTTGCTCCAGGTTTTGGAGAGAGCTATGCGGGTCGGATTGTGTGTGGGAAGCTCTATGCAAAGACAGGTGGCCTGCAAGCGATTTTGATAAAGATTCTTCAGCTTTTCATGATCAAAATTTCGAGCTTGATCAACGAATGGATTCCAATTTAAAGGTCCTTCATTTATTTCTATAAGTTGGGGTATTGTCTAATGCTTGGGAATTTTTAGTTTCTTGATTTCATTATAAACTTTTATTATTTGGGTTAATAAATTGTTATTATATTGTAATTGAGCTTTTATGTTATGTTTAGGTTTAGTTTCAGAATGACGAAAAATTAGCAATAAATAAGATTATCAGACCCCTTTTGCAATTTATTTTCTTGTGTTTGAAGTAAGAGTAATGCTACGTAGCCCCCACTGTCTAGGTGGCATTAAATTGAGCGATTGATATGGAGATATAAATCATACGTCAAATGCTTCCAAAACACTTTCTTATTCATTTCAAAGTTCATTTCCAAATCGAACTCCCAATCCATGATGAAATTTGGTCCCTTAACAAACTAGACTTCAAAACCAACATTAAGGCTTTCTTCATGAATCAATTTTTCAAATCACATGGAATTTGCATCACAAACATAACAAATTCAATGTTTTCATGAGATAAAACTTATATGTGATGAGAGCTTGAATTTATTTCGTGTATTATAATTATAAATTTTGGATTTTTTGTGATGGCTGTAGGGATGGAGGGAGTTGTATATAAGCAAGCACAATGAGATGGCTGAAAAGGCATCTGTGGTAATGAAGATTGTGGAATGTGCTTTAGCTTATGATTCAATTGAAGTTGGGAATTATTTGAAAGCTATTGAATTCATGAAATCGATGCAATTTGGATTCAAAGATGTCCAAATGTTCTTTCTCAAACCAAAGCTCAATGTGCTGCTCAATTTGGTTGGCTTGCACTACTGCATCATATGGCTTGATGTGCCGGTAATTGCTGATATAACTCAAAATGACTCGTCAGTTTTAGACATTTGATGATCATTTACTTTACACTCTTATCCAGCATTGTGTATCAAATATAAGTATAACCTTAGATATCTGCGTTGATTGACCTGCATACGTGCATGATTCCGTATATGACACAAACTAGAATCAGTCATATTTCTTTAAGTTCGGTTAGTGTTTTGCTGTGGTAGAAAGGTTTACATCATTTGCTTGTTTTTGGAATTTGTTTATTGGCATCAATATACCTTCCATCTTCAAGCTGACAGAATTCTAGAGAGTGTAACTTGAATAGAATCACACAGTTTTTAGTTTCTCTTCTACATAAATACAATACTTAGATTTTTTCCCGGAAGGGCATTGGTTCTCCTTTATAAAAGATTTCCCAACAATGGCCATGAAAAGTTGCTCTTGGATTGGCAAAAAGGGCTTAGTGGATCATGTTACTGTAGAGTCAACTTGATTAAAGGGATCCATTAAACCCCATATAAGTGGTAGAACCAAATCCTAATATTATGAAACCTGTATGAGGCGGGTGGTGGGGAAAAGACGACAATTGCTCGGGTTTGGTTGACCATTTCATTAATAGGTTTGCTGACACTGTCTAAAGGTTCCTCGAGAAAGCTTTTGATTTTAGGCCTAATAGTTACACTTCGCACATGCTGATTGTTGCCTTGTTGATTTGATTCTTATCCTCTGTTGTGAACCTTATCATATTTCATTTTATTTATTTATTTTTGGTTAAAACAAATATTGTTGTACTTGGTTAGGTACTGAATTTTGACAATCTATGAAGAATTTGATTCATGCATTCAGGGATTAAAAGTTACTTCTTGAATCACCATTCATTCGCACCTAATCTTGCGTCTGCTGAATTTTTTTGCTATTCAATAGTAAATGATAAGAGCAAATTTGATGAGTTATTTGGTGCACATTTGTTGCAGAATATTAAACAGGACTAAACAGTATAAAAAATGATACAAACTTTTTTTTTAATACTATCTAATGCTATCAATCCTCCTTGCCAAACAGGCCATTGATATTTTAACATTATTATTGTAGTCCAAATATGTCATGGAAGCACTACATAGCAACAAGATTACAGAGAGGCAAGTATGTGTCCAATGGTGGAAGCTAGGCAGATGGTTCTATGGCTTTCGCTTACATGATGAATTGCACTCTCGTAATGCCTCTTTGGGAGACCTAGCGGCATCCAATGCAGAGGTCCTCGGGGTGCTTCATCGAGGTGCCATTCATGAAGTCTTGCGTGTTCAGATATCTGCTGTCAAGCCTACATCCACATCATGGTCACATCAAGTTGCACAAAGTGTGAATGGATGAAGCTCCAACAAGTTGAGCAATTATGTATGTGTTTCTGTTTAGATTATTCTCTGATTTATGCTTTTACAAGATAAGTGATGATAAATGTATTGACAATTTTATCCCACTTTGGAAAAGGGATTGAATGGTCAGGAAGAACCCTCCTATCTATCCAATAGGCACTTGTAAATGTCAAGTAAAAGAATAAGGAAGCTTTTGCAAATATTAATTTTCTCAAACATTTGGAAACTCTTTTTTACTATTGTGGCAGTGTCGAGGATCACTCATTGTCTACCGGTTTCGGGATTAGTACACAAGTTCTTTGTGTATTATGTAAACTGTCGAATATCATTGTTTGGAGTGATTTTGTAAATTTTGTTGTTCCTATTGCTTAATGATTATATTATTGTAAATTGTCTTTGTGTATTATGTAAACTGTCGAATATCATTGTTTGGAGTGATTTTGTAAATTTTGTTGTTCCTATTGCTTAATGATTATATTATTGTAAATTGTCCTTATTCGATAAACAGAAAATGTGCTCATTTTTGTATTGCGTCCTCCCAGAAATGTCCATAAGATACATTTGTCCTGTGCAATGGACGATCATTTTCATCAGAATCATGTCTACACATTTGTTCTTTCGTCCGCATTTTTCAATTTACTTTCACTTGCACTATGATGTCATTACACTGTGCAGGCTCGACCAACATCCATCCACTCTGTTGTACCAGAAAGAAGAAACTAGCCATCATACCAGAAAGCAGAAACTACTCGTGTATGTTGAAGCATCGGATGTTGAAGCGGTTTTCTATGAGGACTGTAAGTTTAGAATTTCAGCATACCATAATCTTCAAAACTCTATGCACTAAGGACTCATTTTTCTTGAAAGTTAATTTGCTTAATCGTGCTGCAGCGAATTTGTATGAGAGACATCTATATCTCATGCTGCTGCTAAGACTGCATTCTGATATGCCGATGGTGCTTTATTGATCATAACAGAGTTGACACTGAAATCAGGCTGAGCATGTTATAGGTAACTTTTAGCAACTATACGTTATTGTCAAATTAAGTAACTTAATTTTTAATTAAATCATAGAAAGAACACTTCGATTAAACTTATTTGCATAAAAGTAAACTATTTTGAGCTTAACCAAACAGCATTATTGATCTTCTTTGCTTTTCTTGGACACACTTTTCCTTGACTTTCATGATTACTGTTGATTGGTATATATATATATATATATTTTAAATACAACTCGATTTGATTTGAATAGTTTCCTAAGCTAGGAGGACCAACAATTTATTCTCTAAAATTTGCATATCGTATAAAAATTCCTATTCATTCTTCAACAAGAAATTTCGGTAATACAAAGTGTTACACAAATCAAAACATTATTTGTGTGAAAAATTATATTTTCACTCAAATCACTCTAAGAATTATGGTAAAATGTGCATATAATTGCTCTGCATTGGTGGGGACCTGGAGAAAAGCAGCATCTGTGTTAGAACAAGAAAAACCGATGGTAAAATTCCCGAGAAAAATAAATTAAAATTTTATCTATTAATTTGAGCGATCGAACTCATACTAAGATGATATATACCATTTATGTGATGAACTTCGAGGTAGTTAGGCAAAATTGATTTAACTATTGACTCATAACTTTTTCAACTGTTGTCTTCTTTGACTATTCTCTATGTGTTATATCAAGATGTTACGTTCCTTAAATATAAAAATGATAATCAATGTGTAAGTTCTTCGGCTATCCTTCTTAATGAGATTGACCTGAAACCTTATATGTTCTACGACAATGCTAAATCATCTTATTCAAAAGATTAAATTGTCGAGAGGAATAAATCTATTTATATTTATATCTTCGTTATGTGACTCGAACAAAATAATAATAATAAAGCTCCTGAATTTAAAGCCTCTATTTGGTTAGATTTTATGGGATCAACAACTTTTCAACTACACATTTTATTAATTTTTATCAAAATTTACTAAAAATTTGATTTTAATTCCCAGGAGCTTGAAATAATATCGTCTACTTTTTTCACAAGTTCGGGATGAAATGTGCAAAAAACGCTAGTTGACAAGGAAAAACTTGTAGATTCATCAATATAAGTGAAATTCTCAATGAGCCATTGCAAGTGCTACAATTCCTTAAAAGTTCTGGTATGAAGATAGAAAATTCAAAACATATGGAAAGAGCTATACCGTGGTAAACCCAGTCAACATCGATAGACAAGATAACGTCGTCCTCTTGGAGCTGAATTGCAAAGAGACAACAGCACCACTGCAAGAAGAATCACTACGAGAAATCCCTTAAGTACACCATCGTCAGATTCTTCACAGCAAACCTTCCCCATGAATTACCCAGAAAAAAAAAAAATGTTCTGTACTTGGGTGTCTTGTGAAACTGGTACTTAAATGTGATGAAATGAAATTGAGACCATTCAAAATGCAGCTAGAAATTAATAGTATATTCTCATGATTTGAACTGTTCATAGTATTTGTTTAAGGTCTTGGTCTTTCAATAATGTTTTGTGGTAGTTATGCACACGGTCTCTTTTTCAACGTTACAACTAAGATTCTAGGACGTGTTTTGCACGATAAATTCTTCTTTTTCCAACTCTGTAGTGTATGTCAAAGAAGAAAATCAAAGGTCGCATCGACACAAGTCGTTTACCAATATACGTTAAGTGGAAACGCGATTACATTTACAACTCGGGCATTCTAATAAATAGATAGACTTGAACGTTGTTTCATATCACCAAATTCTTTCGTAGGTAGGGCTTTTTATATGACTCTACTTTATTAATTCAATTAGGCTTCATCGAGCGCCAACCTCGGGATGGACGAAGGGAAAATTACACAAATACGACACTAGTGTAATGGACTTGAATTGAAATATGAGTACAATTTTAATAATTTGCAAGTTTATGCAACCTAATTCAATTTTTGTGAAGACTATGTTAAAATCTCTAGGCTTGTTAATGTGACAATAATCATAATCTTAAGGAAAGTTAAAATTAACAAGCTATATCCTAAAGAAATCGAAAAACATTGTTTAACGTCATAGTGAATAGCACATCAAATTGGAGGGTGGAAAATTCTCGAACACAATTTTCATTTAAAAGAAGTTGTTTTGTTTACCATCATCGTGAAGTACACATGATTTGGCCTTCAATTTTGGTCGATTTAACATTTACAAGGTTTAAAAATGAGAGAAAAAAATGTATACGAAAATCAAAAAGAGTGAATCAACAAATCACTTTCAATCATTTCTTCTATAAAGAAAGGGAAAAAAAACCAACGAATTGTTTCAAAGAGTGAATCAACAAATTTCTTTCAATCATTTCCTCTATAATGAAAGGGGAAAAAATCAACGAATTGTTTCAAAGTTTGTGAGCCACATGGTCGGTGGTGGGGGATTAAAAGTCGACGTAGAAAAGTCATTTCCATGGAAGGATGACAATTTCAAAGTTTGTCCTACAAAACTTAGAAATAGACTTCAAATTTGTGGGTAGGTGAAAATATTAAGACGCGTTTGATAAATAATTAAGGGTGGACAAAATGTCCAAATTAAACCAATCAAGCAGTTCAGTTTGATTCTATCAAAAAAATTAATGATTTTGGTTCTTTGAACCGAGAACCATTTAGTTTTGGTTTTGATTTTGGTTCAATTATAGTTCAAGAATCATAACCAGAACCAAAACCGAACTTAATATTTAATTTTATATATATATTAATTAGTAGAGACTCTAATTTCATATTCATTTGAGATAGCTTGAATACAGTTTGTTAATCGATTTTTGGTCATTAGACAAACAATTCATTAGTTGCTTACACACTAATTTTGTATTCGGTTGAATAATTTCTCTTACTCATTTTCAATTTACACAACGTCGCGGCTTGCTGGTACAACATTTCATCAAGTCAGTGGAGTGTCATTTAAGATCGAAAAATGAAATTGGTCAATTACTTAAAAAGCTTTTAAACTATTTTTTTTTTTATACCTAGATTGTTTGATGAGTTATTTGTGTTTTTCAAAAATAGAGGAAAACCTAATAAACATTCATGATGTATTAAAAATGTTAATGCTGCCTATAAAAGTGGATTGTAAAAATTTTGGTAATTCATTCTTTATTGTAGGGGTGTGCCTTCAAAACTGCTGCAATTAATTTAGTGAATCATTGCTATTACTTATTAAACATTTTTTTTTTATGAGAATGAAAACTAATTTGTGTATATGTTTTGTTTGTTAGTTATGATTTTTTTGATCTCAATGATTGAAATTTGAACTTCCTGAATGTTTGACATTTATTTTTTTATCTAGGTATATGTTACTAACTTATATGATACAAATATGAAAATTTAGGAAATGAAACCAGAACAAAACCAAATCAGAACAGAACAGTTTGGTTCGATTTGGTTCCACATCTTTAAAAAAAATCATTTGGTTCCATTATCAGAAAGACCAATAGTTCATGGTTCGGTTCAATTCTCTTGGAACCAGAACCAAATAGAACCATGTCCACCCCTATAAATAATATTGGGTGGGTAGTGCATTTCAAGATCCTAAAAATAGTCTTCCAAAATTGTGTACGAACATACTAAAACGCTTGACAGGGAAAGACTTCTTGTGGCGAACATATGAATGCATTACTCGAATCCAACTTGGATTTGTAGGTTTATGATCCAAAATCGGCTAGGTTTTTTTGGAAAAATATCATTCCTTTATTGCATGCATTTTTTATTAGGAAAATATTGTTCCTTTATTTCAAGTGATTTTTATACTATTTCCATCTTTAAAATATTGTTAGAGCTTTGATTGTTTTTTTTTTTTATATATAGTTGGTTCTTTAAATTTGAACTTCCTGAATGTTTGACATTTATTTTTTTATCTAGGTATATGTTACTAACTTATATGATACAAATATGAAAATTTAGGAAATGAAACCAGAACCAAACCAAATCAGAACAGAACGGTTTGGTTCGATTTGGTTCCACATCTTTAAAAAAAGTCATTTGGTTCCATTATCAGAAAGACCAATAGTTCATGGTTCGGTTCAATTCTCTTGGAACCTGAACCAAATAGAACCATGTCCACCCCTATAAATAATATTGGGTGGGTAGTGCATTTCAAGATTCTAAAAAATAGTCTTCCAAAATTGTGTACGAACATACTAAAACGCTTGACAGGGAAAGACTTCTTGTGGCGAACATATGAATACATTACTCGAATCCAACTTGGATTTGTAGGTTTATTATCCAAAATAGGCTAGGTTTTTTTTGGAAAAATATCATTCCTTTATTGCATGCATTTTTTATTAGGAAAATATTGTTTCCTTTATTTCAAGTGATTTTTATACTATTTCCATCTTTAAAATATTGTTAGAGCTTTGATTGAAAAAAAATATATATCAACCAAGAACTTTACAAGCTGATTTAGTATAGAAGTTAAAATAACTTTGAGAAACACAATTGTTGTTCTTCCTTCATTATAGTTGAATAAAATCTTAAATTCTTCTGTCAAATTAAATTATTATCTTTGTGATCATTTTGTTGTTGTGATCAATACTTCATGTCGTGTCGTATAACCTCGTTCTGCTCCAACAAATGGTATCAAAGCTTTAGTTTTTTTATTTGTTTGAGGTTCTTGTTCTTGATGACAACCATGAAGTATGATATTCCACTTTTGAATTGCAACACTATTCTCGTTGTGGCAGATGAAGATACGAGCAGTACTCGCTCAGATGGATTTGGAGAATGCGTTGGTGGGATTTGACAAGATACCGACAACTTGGAGACGGAGTACGAACAATAGAAGGATGGAAGGACACTTTCACAAATTCATCTTCAGCTTTCAAATAATATTATTCTGGATGTTTTGAAGGAGAAAATGGCAGCTGCATTGTGGTTGAAATTGGAGCAATTGTGCATGATTAAGAGTCTAACTAGCAAATTGTACCCGAAGCAGCGTTTGTATTCTCATCGCATAACAAAAGATAGATCTTGTTGAAAGATCACCTGACTGCTTTTAAGGAGATCATCACTTATTTGAATACTTTAGAGGTAAAGTATGATGATAAAAATTTGGCTTTAATTCTTTTGTGTTCGTCGCTCGCTTCGTTTAGAGATACGATTTTATATAATCGTGATACTCTCACAATTGAAGATGCGTATGATACTTTGTTTTCAAAGGAGAAGATGAAACATCTAATCAGATATGAGGCTAAAGATCTTGTTGTTCATGAAAGGGATATGTCGAAATCTAATTTCTATAATCAAATTTGTTTTTATTGCAAGAAGAAATGACATGTCAAGAGGGATTGCAACAAGTTGAAGAATAAAGGAAATTTGGCTCCAAATTAGAAGGGAAAGCAATTAGAAACTCCATGTGAAGCCGATGTTGCGGAGAACTACTGGAGTGATTGAGATGTGTTGGCTATTTCGATGATAAGTCCAAATCCGACGATGATTGAATTTTGGACACAATTTTTGCTTTTCATATGTGTCCTAATCGGAATTTAGTTTCGACAGGTATCATGATCATGAGAAACAACGCACATGTCGGCTAGCTAATATTGGTAGAGTCAGACTTAAGAACGCTTGATTATGTTCGACATGTTTTAGATTTGAAGAAAAATCTCATTTCATAGAACACTCTTAATTTAAAAGGGTACAAGTTCTTTGGTAGAGGTGTAGCTTTGAAGGTTTACAGAGGTGTCTGTGTTGTATTGGAGGGACAAAAAAAAAGTCTTAGTTATACGTCTTGTAAGATTGTGTAAAATTCGTGAAGAACAATTAACAAAGGTTTAGTATCGTGGTGGATATTCAGTTTGGTGCAATACCGTTGGGATTGGTTTGTCGTCCATATTAAAGAATACAACTCAATCGAGTTTGGAGATATAGGTAATGTCGTTTTGCCACCACCTGCGGTGCCATCGTATTTAATTGTTAAGGATATATGTACGAAGATGTTGATTTTGTTGCGCATTCTTTAACTATATTTGAAGGTGTTGAGTCCAACAAGGGGCCTTCTACAAAAGCATAAATTTAAATCATTTTTTATTTTTGGTTGAACCCAATGTAATTCTGCCGAGCAGTTCTTGTATTCATTTATCCTAATTGAATATTGTGGAAGAGGTGGAGAATTTTTGATTCATTGGAGAAGTTAATTTGGTTTTTGTCGAAGAGTTTAGTTCCATTCTTGCAGTATGATTTTTTCTCCATGTGGAGAAATTTTGGAGTTTTGTTCATTGCAATGAAATTTGTGTCAAGTGTCAAGGTGGAGATTGTCGGGTTTGTAACCCAAATTCGGTTGGATTTCTTTTAGGAAAATATCGCTTCCCTTAATTTACGCGTTTTTTTATTGAGAAAATATTTTATTCCACACGTTTTTTTATATTATTTCTATTTTTAAGAATATCGTTGGGGTTTTGATATGTCTTCTATATATATAGTCAGCTCTTCTTTACAAGCTGATTTATTACAAAAGCTAGAATAATTGTGAATAACACAATTGTTGTAATTCTTTCTCTATTATAATTGAATAAAATCTCAAATTCCTCCGTTAAATTAAATTCTTCTCTTTGTGTTCATTTTAATGTTGCGATCAATACTTCGTATCGTGTCGTATAACCCCATTCCCCCCCCCCCCCCCCCCGGGGGGATTGTGTTAATTTTCACAGGTACATATCATTTAACATGATTATCGATTAATTTTGGAACAAATGCTAAGTACACAACCAACTTTGAACACTAGTTCACATATAACTCCTGTTTAGTGAAAATTAAATTCCAATTTAAGTTAAAGTCAACAATTGTTTTTATTGGATATTTTATGGAACTTACAACTATTAAATCACAAATTTCATCAATTTTTATCAAAATTTACTAAAAAAACTTATTCTAATCTCCACCAAACGTAACTATAATAATGGGCAACACCTAACGTCAACAAATTGACCTTCAATTGGATCAACAGCATTTGCCACAAGTTTTTTTCTCCCATGCAATAATCAATTGTTGAGACAGTTGTTGTGTATCAAAGTTGACATGCCAAATGGTTGATGGTACTTCCATCTATTCGGTTCAATGTTCAGGAGGGCGGACACGGGGTCCTGGGGGCACGTGCCCCCAATTTTTGATTTTTGATTTTTTTTTTTTAAATTCGTGTTTGGTATCGATTGAAATTTAAATTTTAATCTAAATCAAAGTTAATAATTAATTTTAATAATATATTTTATGAAATTCATAACTTTATTAACTTTTATCAAAATTTACTAAAAAATTAATTTTAATTTCCACCAAACATGGACAAAATTACAATAAATTTGAATTTCGATAACATAATAATTTTAAAAATTCTCCGACAATTATACGTTAATCGAATCTACAAATCGCTTATGTCATCTCAAAACTTATTTTGAGAACTATATTATGGGTATATCGAATAGTCCAAATAGATATCGAAAATAGTTAAACGTGAAAATTAAAGAAAAACGTCTAACTCGCATTTTTTCAACAAAAATCAATTATTTCATTAACATTTACTATTTTTGCGATACAAATTTTTCAATATAATTTTCATCATTTTATTATGGAACTTTATATGGAATATAACATAAAAAACTCTTGAGATTTTACATCCGAAAATGTCATATCCAATGTAAATTTTCGGATGCAAAATTACATGGGGTATGATTTTTTTTGGACGTAAATATTCGAGTGTAAAATTTCTCCCAACTTCTTTGCAAGTTCGATTGTGCCCCCTAACTTTTATGTTCTGCGTCCGCTCCTGGTTACAACTTTGACTGCAAATTCCGCCAAATATTCTCTATTTGGTAGTTACAGAGATCAAAGCTTGCAAGGGTTACATTATGGGTTATGCTCTTTCATGTGACGGGATTTTTTTCCATCAATGCACGGATTCCCCACATAAGGGGGAATGTCATGCTAGTTCTCAGGTTGGTTAGTAAGAGTCGAAGAAAGACAATTACTCATTTTTAAAATTAGTGTTCTTAAGACCAAAGAGTCAGGAAAAAAGGAGGGAAAGCTCTTCATTCCTATTTCTCGTGTAATTGGAACATCCAGAACCATAAGAATCCTTAATTAGAATGGGGCTCTAGTTCAACATCTTTTGAGTGAGGTTTTGAGAAGAGTTACTTTTTGAAAAGCATAGTACGATAAAAGTTGTAAGCTATGTTTGGAGGGGAGTTATTGTCTATCATCGACCTCTATAGATTTGACCAAACATCCAAAGACCCTTGTTTGACCCGGTGACCCACCCACCAAGTCCAGAACTTGCCTCAATAGTGCCAATATATGCATTTTTGCACGAATTGCTTTGGTGATATATCTCAAACAATATGGGTTAAATGCAAAAGTTATTTGGAGACTCCAAGGCAATGAGCATAACTCGGATATTTCAGCTCCCACCCTAGCTTTACACGGGGTTTCAAGTTGCTTAATTTCTTACCTAAAGGATCCTTTGTTCCTGCAAAAACAACAATTGTTGCATGATAACACTTCTTTTTTCTTTATAAAGGAGATGAGAGAATTGTATTCAAAACAATTTCAAATTGCTTACGTGTAAAAGCTCCAAATTTCTTTTCATATTTTCCACTCTTATCCACCAATTCCATCAATTTTCTGACTCGTATATGGAAGTCCCCGTTGAAACGGTAATTTGGACTCGTAGGTCAACTGTACTATTTACAACGATCGGTACACTTGAGAATATAGAATCAACAATAGGCATCTCTATTTACTTTGTACTACAAGGTTATTGAGTTAATAGTTCAAATTCATATCTTGAACCTAAAAGCATTCACTACTCTGTTTGGTGCACCTTCAACAATCAGCAAGTCATTAGCTCCAACCATTCTTGCAGATGAAGCCTCCAATTCTCTGTTTGGTGTACCTTCAACTTATGAATCATAAAATTATACATCATAAATGCAATAACTGTATCGAACTGAATTAATTGAATGCACATAGACTATTATTACGTAGTCTAGTGATATAAAACCATGTGTTGGACTCGGGTGTATACATTGACAAGAACTTGCATACACAAAAACCATTGTATAGCTTCGATCATTTGGAACCTCATGTTTGCGATACAACTTTGTAGACATGCATAGGGTTATCGAAATGATTCAAGTCTCTTTGTTCAAATCGTT
This sequence comes from Fraxinus baroniana, assembly GCA_903798355.1. NCBI lineage: Eukaryota > Viridiplantae > Streptophyta > Magnoliopsida > Lamiales > Oleaceae > Fraxinus > Fraxinus baroniana. The sequence continues at coordinate 903 of CAIGRO010038091.1, read as the reverse complement.
ATATCATTCGTACTATTGACTCTGGGGGAGTTTCATGTGTAATACAATAGAAATTCGTAAGATGTAAGATGGACATAGATTCTCATAAAGTGGGCAGTACTTATAATATAATGAACAGTTTGGACACATAAATTTGAGTCGTTACAGTTGTATACTCAAAATTAGTTGGATTTAAACACCTCTAAGGCTCTAACCATCTCATCTAAAAGATAAAGCTCTAGAAGAAGGCCGTATTCATTTAAACTCCATCTTCAACAAACGCAGGCATAATTGTATGACTACAATTCCCATGTGCATGCTTGTGCAAACAAATATTTTCTATAGACGTGTGCTTTTTTTTTTCCAAATTATTTGGAGCTCCACATGGATAAATGTCCTTGCACCCAAGCAAGGGAGGCCATTGCACTTAAACTCGAGCATGTTTGGCAAAGATTAGAAGTTAAGTAGTTTTAAAAATAAATAAGTTTTTTATTGGTATTTGGAAAAAATTTAAGTTGTGTATGTTGTTTGTAACTTAAAAATTATTATCAAAATAAGTAACATTTTTACTTTAGAAAGCTGATTTTTAGGTCGGGGTCAAACATGTACGAAGGAAGCAATCAACAACTCGCATACACACACTCAAGTTGCATACTATAGGAGTGAAATAATAATAATAATCTCGCTACATGTACACCTCCATTTACACCATGACTTAGCATGATCTCACACCGTCTTTCACATCTCACACATTTAATCCAACTGTTTCGCGTGTTTTTAGTTCGCTAACAATGAAGAAAGGATCAGATGATTGTGTAAAGGGCAAACCTCTTGAGACAAAGTCCCAAAATGGGTGTATTTACTGGCGACGATTTACAATTAGAAACAGACAAAATGTCTCCAAGGGGTGCAAGCACACGAGTA
>CAIGRO010038089.1:0-11056 GCA_903798355.1 Fraxinus baroniana | reverse complement strand
TTTTCACTCATATGACCAAGCCGCTTATACCATAGCTCAGTAGAGGCTTCATTGTCAATAATATTCACCTCTCCATGAATAATTTTTGCTTCTGTTCTGTAGAGACCATTAGTCTTTTTCCCTCTGGCTAAAAGAAGAGAACCCTTGGTCAGTTTTCAACTGTCATCTCCAATGTGATTATGATAGCCTTCTTCATCAAACTTTCCAATAGAAATCAAATTGCAGCTCATATCAGGAACATGTTTGACACCCCTGAGAATTAACTTGCTACCATTGCTAGCTTCCAATTTTACATCCCCCATGCCAACAGTTTTTGCCTTAGCTTCGTTTCTCATCCTGATCCAGCCAAAATCACCACTGGTATAGGATGAAAAGAAATCCCTACGTGGAGTAATATGAACAGACGCTGCTGTATCGACTATCCATGTAGTATCCTGGCATGAAAGACTAGCAAGTGCTTCATCATAAGCAATGAACACATTTGCCTCAGTTGCAACTGCCGCAATCTGCTTCTATTCTTTATGTTCTTCACCTTTCCATTTTGACTGTTCCCTTTTCCATTTTCTGCACTCCTTTTTAAGGTGCCCTGGCTGGCCACAATGATAACATTTTATCCCACTTCTTGACTTAGATTTTTCTCTGGACTTGTTGCGATTGTCATCACCACGAGGTTTTCTACCTTTATTCTTCTTCATTCTCTCTTCTTGTCATCTTCGATTTCTGTGTAGTTGAACCTTTTTTCCTTAGTGAGAAAAATAATTGTTTGATCTCTTGGTGAGTAAATCATTTGGTGCGTTGTGGGTCCTACTAACCATTAAAGTAATTCTACTCACGTCTCATTTTAGTGAGGGTTTAGATTTGTCCAGTGCCTTTTTAATGACACATAAGGGTACAATTGAATGAGCATAAGATTGAAGAAATCTTGACACCGGTTGGTTCGATTAGGGGTGATTTTTTGGTGTATTCTCTTCAATTTGTGTTTGTGTATTTGGAGATCTATATTAATAGTGGTATAGGAGCTTGCGTTGGTATATAATAAGGCTTCGATTGAGTTTCTGTCACTGGAAAATTAATTTTTAGGCGATAGACTTGGATCGATTTGAAATCCGTTAAAGCCCTAGGTCAATATTTTTCTAGATCTCGTGGTCTCTAGTGTGGATCTTGGTATTGATAACACGATTTGAAAGGAAACCTTCGATTTTAGTGTGCTTCTTGAGGTGAAATCCTAGATCTGGGTTTCAGGTGTGAAAAACCTAAACCTATTTGATACTCATATGTGATCTCTGGTAAGAAAAACATTTAGGTGGTCATATTGTAGGACTACCATTCTTGTTTGCATCTTTCCAACGCTAACTCAGTATTTCTTGTTTCAAACTTTATATTTCTTGGAGTTTTTTCTATGATAATAATAGTGCTTAATTCAGTATTTGCTATCCAACCCGTTCTTGTATAATCTTTGTCTCTTAGGTATTATCAGATATGTACTCGAGTTGAACATTAACCTAAGAACTGAAGTCTCATGGAATCGTGGTGAAAATGGGTGTTGGTTTGACTCTAACCTTCTAATATAACTTGTACATTACTCGTGTTCTATTGATTCGTGTGATTTTACTATTTTCTTATATAATAACTCAAAATTTCCTGTAGTTGTATTTGATATTTGGATTTTCTACAGTGATATTTGAAATTCCCCTAATTGTAGTCGTTGTTATATTCTTTTTCTATTTTTTTAAAAACCTTTTAACTCAGACTTTTTCTAAGAAAGGGTAGCATTAAGATACAATGACAACTGCCATTTTTGAACTTGGTATCTTTAATGGAAAGAGAGATTTCCCCATTGAGTGGTGTTTTAGTCCAACAAAAGGTTTCCAAAGAAATCACTGTAGAATTTCATGAAACTATGACCAATGATCATAAAAAAGAAGCTGATGAACTAGCTTATACTTCTATTATCTTGCATTTATCTGATCAAGTTTGAAGAAAATTAGGTAAACTAATGAACTATGGGATATGTTAGAAGAACTTTACCTAACTAAGTCATTGTATAATAAATTGTTCTCTTAGAATGGTGTTTTAGTTTTAAGATAGACTACTCCAAGGATTCAGATGACAACCTAGATATCTTCAATAAGTTAGTCATCACTAACACATGGAAAAAGGTATATGAGGAATACAAACTTGTCCTTCTAAATGCAATTCCAGAAACTTATAAGAATGTCAAGACTACCATAAAATATGGCAGAGACACCCCCACACCTGATATTGTTATCAATTCTTTAAGAAGTAAGGAACTGGAATTAAAATCTGAGAAACATGGGATTATGTTTGAGACTTTTTTTTCTAGAGGCAAACCTCAGAATAGACAGAATTGGAATCAGAAATGTCAACATGGTCAAGGAAATAGTAATAAGAAAAAGAATAGAGCGAATAGTAGATCAAAATCAAAGACTAGAAATAAGAAATGTTATGGTTATGGAAAAACAAGCCATTTCATAAAGGCATGTTATAAAAAGAAGAATGAGATAAAAGAAAAGATTGTTGATGAAGGGAATGTAGTGGAGCCTTTAGACTCTAATACTGTGGATGTGTGTGTTGTCACTAAGCATTTGACTGATTTGAACACTGCAAAATTTGCAGATAACAATGATTAGAACCAAGAGAGCATCTTGGATTCAGGCTATACTTTTTCATAGACACCTAGGAAATAATGGTTAGATAATTTTACGGCTCTGAATGTGGGTGAAGTGTTTATAGGAAATAATGTAGTCTATAAAGTAGAAGGAATAGGTGATGTTACCATAAGGTTTGAAAATGAATATATCTATACTTTTGAAAGTGTTAGATATGTCCCTGAATTGAATAAGAACCTTATCTCCATGGGGGAGGGGGGTTCTAGATGATATAGGCCTGGAAGGTAAACTTGGAAATAGCTTATTAAAGATGATGAAAGGATCACTTATCATTTTCAAAGGTTGTAAGAGAAATGGTATAAATGTCACTAAGGTTGATGAAGCTGCTAGTGCTGAATTTGATTCAACCCTAAAATGGCATAAAAGATTAGCCCATGTGAGTGAAAAGGGTCTTCAAATTCTCTACAAGAAGAGGGTATTTGGAGAAGACCGTGTATCCAAAATCCCCTTTTGTAAGAACTGCACCTTAAGGAAACAACATACTGGAAAACATAAATCCACTTTTTCCCTTGAATATATTCATTTTGACATTTGGGGTACTTTATCTACCATCACGTAAGGAGGAAATAGATATTTCATATCCTTAATTGATGATTATTCAAGAAAAGTCTAGGTTTATCTGCTTAAGCAAAAATTTGAGACCTTTGAGAAGTTTGAATCATAGAAGATCCTGATAGAAAACCAAACTGCCAAGAAAGTTAAGATCCTTAAAACTGATATGGTTTAGAATTTTGTAATGTTGAATTTGATCAGTTTTGCAAAGACAATGGAATTCGAAGACACAAAACTGTGCCTTATACCCCTATGAAAATAGAGTTGCTGAGAGGATGAATATGACTATTTTAGACTAACCAGGTGTATGATGGTTGGTTCTGGAATTCCCAGTGTTACAGGAAAAACTTAATGACAACATCTTATATAGTTAATGGAACACCCTCCAGTGCACTAGGTGGTAAGACACCTAAAGAAGTGTGGTCTAGGAAGAGTCCACAGTACTCTTATATGAAAAAATTTAGTTGTACAGCTACTCTCACCAAAGTGTTGGTAAGCTTGAGCCAAAAGCTCAAAAGTGTGTTTTCTTAGGGTATCTTAATGGGGTTACAGGATACATGTTTTGGGCCAGAGATTCTAAGGGTTTTAAAATCATTATCAGTAGAGATGTTATTTTTAATGAAAATGAAATACCTACTCTTAGTGATAAGGATATTGAGAGTAATTTTGAAATTGGAGAACGAAGTGGGACTAAGCTACAGATGGAGCTTGAGCCTCCATTTGAACCTGGTCATCAGATCTTAGTGGACAATGGGTTTGATGGAGATGATTCTGGTACTGTAGGGTTGGATGTAGTACACAGTGTCCATGAGGATGAGGAGGAACAACATGAGATCCTAGATGATCATCAATTAACTAGGGATAGAGTTACAAGAGAAATTAGGAAACCATCTAGGTATAAAGATTACCTTTCCCTACCTGTTTTATCCTATCATGACCTAGTCTCTAAGGAGTTAAAGTCTTAAAAAGAAGCTATAAGCAACCAGTTGTCTAGAAATTGGCAAACTGCTATAGAAGATGAGATGAACTCCTTGCTTAAAAATCAGACTTGGAAACTTGTTCCTAAGCCTGAATATAAATCTATTGTTGACTGTAAATTGATTTACCGTGTGAAAGAAGGAAGTTCAGAGAAGCAACCTCTTAGATTTAAGGCTAGGCTGGTTGCAAGGGGGTTTACACAAAAATAGGGAATATATTACAATGAAATTTTTTTTTCACCTGTTATTAAATATAATAAAATTAGAGTAATGTTGTCTCTTGTTGCCCATTATGACTTGGAACTAGAACGGACAGATGTTAAGACAACTTTTTTGCATGGGGACTTAGACGAGACCATCTATTTGAAATGACCACATGGTTATATATATATATATATATATATAAACCTGATTATGTCTATCTATTAAAATGGTCTTTGCATTATTTGAAACAATCACCTAGCTAATGGTATAAGATGTTTGATACTTTTGTTTCTTTTGACTACCATCTGTATTTTAAAAGAAATAATAAAGATGATGTGATTTTTTTATCTATTGTTGTATGTGGATGATAATTGCTCATTGGGCATGACATTACATGCATTCATGATATTAAAAAATCATTGAGTTTTGAATACATGCTACAAGAATTTTAGGTATGGACGTTATAAGAGATTGGCCTAAAAGGTTACTTGTTTTGAAACAAACTTCTTATGTGGAAATGGTGTTGTCAAAATTTGCTATCCACGTATCTAAATCTGTTACCTTACTTTTGGCCAGTCATTTCAAATTATGTAAAGAACAATGCCCGATAAATGAATATGATGTTAAGTATATGGAAAAGTACCTTATGCAAATGTTGTGGGTTCTGTTATGTACACTATGGTATGTACTAGGCCAGATGTGGTTTATGTCATTAGTACTTTGAGCAAGTTTATGGCCAATCATAGCACTGAACATTTGACTGCTTTAAAATGACTTTAGAGGTATTTGAGGGATCTTTACAATGGCGATTATGTTTTAAAGCCTATAATGAAGGTATTGTACTTAAGGGATATGTAAATCCTTATTTTGTTGGGGATATGAATAATAGAAAGTCTACAACTTCATAAATGTTTACTTTAAATGGTACTTGCATTAGTTGACAATCCCAACTTTAACAAATTGTTGCTTTATCTACTATTGAGGTTGAATATGTGGCTATTAAGGAAGCTTTACGACTTAAAGGTTCCCTAACTGAAATAAATGAACTTAAAGAACCTGTAGTGGTATATTCTGATAGCCAAAATGCAATACATCTATGTAAAAATTCCGTTTTCCATCAAAGAACCAAACATATTCATGTTAAACTGCATTTTATTAAAGATGTAATTTCTAAAGAAGCATTACTCCTTGAGAAAATTTCTTCTCAATACAATTCATCTGATATGGGAACCAAGGTAATGTCTTTAAACAAGTTTAAGTCTTTTTGGCAATTATTGAACATTGATGCGGGTTAATTTCTTGGCCTTGTGCAGGTATTAAACTTGATGCTTACCGGGAATTTTGGGAAGCTAATTCTATAATGGGTTGATATACAAATTAGTGTGATATGCTTCTAGTATGAACACTGGCATCGAGGTGGAGATTTGTTAGGCTGTGATGCCAGGTTCAGTTCAACATTAGGCAATGATGATAATGGCCTTTCGGCCCAGACAAATTAACAATTGCCCAGAAAGGCCCAGACAAATTAACAATTGCCCAATAACCTCATTGAGATGACCCACAACCCAAGCCCAAAACCAGTCGGATAACTTGCATTCTCAAAGCATACTCTTAGTGTTATTTGGAATGGAGAGAGTGTCAGTTGCTCTGGTGTGTTGTATTCATTTCAGATCAATGGTTGGTGCTGTGAGTATAAATGATATGTTTCTTGTTGCCTTATGGGGATGAGGTTAATTTTCTTTGGTGATGCGCCTCTTCGTTTAGAATATTCGATTGAACCCTTCTTCTTCTTCATTCTCTCTTCCTGTCGTCTTCGACTTTTGTGTAGTTGAACCTTTTTTCTGAGTGAGAAAAAGAGAGACTGTGTGATCTCTTGGTGAGTAAATCATTTGGTGTGGTGTGGGTTCTACTGGCCATACACAGAAGGGTACAATTAACTGAGCCTAAGATTGAAGAAATCTTGATGCCGGTTGGTTCGATTAGGGGTGATTTTTTGGTATATTCTCTTCGATCTGTATTTGTGTATTTGGATATCTGTATTAATCAATAGTACAATTATCAAATACTCAATTACAAGTCATTCTCAAAAAACAGTTGCAATTGATTTTGTGACATTGATATATTGTCGTGTCTGAATGATTTGTTTTCAAATCCACATCTTTTTTGTTGTCTTTTGATAATTCCAAAAAATTGTTATAAAATCATAATTTTCTGTTCAAAAAAGTTGTAACAATATGCTGAGCAACTTGCCATGAACTGTAACTCTCTGTCTACAATTGTAGTCCTTTTCAATAATACAGAAGTTGTTTTTTTGCCTGTTGTTTATGTGCAATATTATGTTTAATTTCAATAATATTATTTGTCATTGCAGGTGGTGATGGAAAGTCTTTCTTCTTCTTCTTCTTTTTTATTTTTAAATCTAACTTGTTTGCTGATTGTATACACATAATTTTCCATTTTTTCCTATATTAATATATAAACGAAAAACGTACGATAGTAATTTCTATGATCCAAACAAAGCCTCTGACAATTACTATTTGGCATATGAGATGCCAGCAACATAATTTCTATGATCCAAACAAAGTCCCATCGATGCTTGCACTAAGATAAACATTTCTACGTGTTGTGATCAGAGGGTGCATAATGTATCTATTGAAATATTGAAACACATCACATGGAAGAAGATGATATAACTCTGTATAGTAAACTTCTTGGGTTTGTATCATCTTTGACCATTGTTATATCTATCTACATGGGTGGTCGGGTTTGCTGTTAAAGGAACAATATTTAATACCTGTTTGATGTAGATTAAATTTAGATTTTTAGTATATTTTAATAAAAATTACGAGACTGAAAAGTTGTGGACAATGAATTGTATGATTAAAATTAATTGTTGAATTTAATTTTAGTCCAAACCAAATAGAGGCTTAATATTATTAAAGAAAAAACTTATAGATGTATAGTAAGTCCTTTAGATAAGTTGTCTTCGTAACTCTACAACTGATGCAGTAAAAAAAGAAGAAGATTTCATGAAAAAGTAGGTCAAATTCCATCGTTTAAGCCTACAAAAATATGTTCACTTTTTTATAATTCTATTTTAATATTTCTTTAGTAAATAAATTCAGAATTCGATTTTAATTAGGATTTTTTGTCATTATCTATCTTACTTTAAATAAGGATTGCAAATCTTAATAGCAAGAACCTTTGATGTTCATTGAAAAGTTTTCTCGCAATTTTCTCTTTGTTTTTCTTGACGTTTATTAGCGAATCAATAAGTTAGAATTTTCTTGTGCAATTTTTGTTTTTTTCTATAAACTTGTGCTATGTCAACAACCTTAATAGAAATGGTGACACTCGATGCATAAGATTGACTCAATAAGATTTAACCTACCCAAAAGCTCATGTTTACCTCAATCATAAAATTTAGTCTACCTTAAAATTCAATTCTAGTTCCATCTTAATTGTGCCTAAAGTCGGCAGAACCGAAGGAAAAACAAAAGGGGCCCGGATCAAGACATAGTAGCATGTGTTTGAGGTTTTAGAGTCAAATGATGCAAATTTATGTCCAAAAGGCATTCGAGTAATCTCGTCAAGTTCTTTGAAAACATTGATTATGGCCTAATTGTCTTCTCTCAAGTCAACTAAATTAAAAAGTTCGCCTATAAGTTTACTTAACGTTAGGCTAACTAATGTTACACAGTCTAACATCAACTCCATAATTGTAGACTTCCACGGTTACGACTCTTCAAATAGGAAAAATAGCTCCAATGACGATGATTACGCCTAAGGATGTATTCTAGGAATCCATAATTGATTGGAAAATTCCATTTGTACAAAAAATGTTGACAACCTCTTATATGTGTGCAGACTCCGCATAAATAAATAAAAAGTGGACCCTTCCCATTGTGAGTGTCGATCAACCTGTATGTCAACCATTTTGTTATACAAATAACATGTATGCAACTGATCTAAGCTTTGCATGTAAAGTTTCCTTCGGTATAGATGTGCCTATGATATTATTTATAAGTAAATAAGTTATTTAAATCAAAATTCCGAAATAAAACATCTATCCCTAATATTAGCAACAAATTATTTTTTAGTACAGTAAATTACGTCGCAAATGAATTTTGAAATGAACCTTTGCTAGGACATTTGAGATATAGCCCTGGTTTAGCTAAAAAATCACATTTTTAGTAAATTTTGATAAAAGTTGATGAAATATGTAGTTGAAAAATTGACAAAAGTTATGAATTCGATAAAATGTACGGTAGAAAATGAGTTTAATGAAAAATTGGACTTTAGAAAATGAAGGCCAAAGCACGTCATAATTTCCCTTGTTATGATGTTTTCTTGTGCTGGCCACGACAGCTGGGCAAAGCCTAGTTAGGTAGATCTATATCGTTACTTAGAAAAAGTGATTTAATAGATGACAATCCTATTGAATAATGAACAAGACATGCCATGAAAATAACTCCATTTTATAGATTATAAATCTGCAAGAAAGATCTTCTAAATCATAAATTTTGATCTTTTACATCTGAAAAACAAATTGAAGTTCAACCTGACATTGACCTCATGTGATTTAAATCATTCTTAATATTTTATTACCTTAAATGTTTCGGTGCATTTTATATTATAACATGACAATTCCATTTGTACATAAATGGATGACAATGAAGGTTGACAATCTCTCACATGCGTGTGGGCCTCGTGTGATTAAAAAATTCCAAAAAAAAGTGGCCTCCTCAATTGTGAGTGTTCGATCATCCTCCGTTGTCATCCATTTCGATACATGTAGTATAATTGTTATTACAGTATCTTTAATAATAAAAATAGATTAATAAAAAAAAAAATCCAACTTGACTATGATAATTTGTACATTTGTATGTGAAAAAAAAAAAAAATATTCAAAACGATGTATAGTTATTGCCAAACTCTACTCATATAGTATATAAACGAGTTATTTGATAAATGAACATTCTTTCTTGATTAAGGATAAAAGTCTTTCTTATTTTCAGGACAATATTTCTACACGTGCTATCCTAAAATGTTCTAACCAACTAAGGGTGGAAACAAAAAAATAAAAATAAAAATAAAATTCAAAACAATGTATAGTTATTGCCAAACTCTACTCGTTCACCTTATCTTCAAAACCTAATCTTCTATAATTTTTCTATGTTACGTGTACTTGGGGAAGGTTTTCTTAGTTGGAAGGGTCAATAGGGAAGCCAGGTGGCCAAATTTCCTAACTATTTGATTTTGTTGTGAAAATATAGATCCGAGGTATCCTAAGGCAACTTGAACAAGTCGTACCAATGAACATACACTGTTTGTCATTTAATCGGCTGGTGGACCATTATTTGAAAACTTTTTTTTTTAATATCTACTTTTGATTACACATTTATACAATAAAATATTTTACACGTAAATTCAAAAAAAAAAAATTTCCAACTTTTTAATCACACATTATCCTAAAAGTCACTATTCAAAATCTTTTTTTCTTGAATAATGGTCATCAAAGGGCCTAATAAAGACGAGTAAAAAAAAAAAAATTGATAAATGTCTGATTTATTAAATTAACCGACGGAAATCTATTTTTCAATTAGTTTTTTTTAATAGAGAAATTTAGAAATAGTTGTTCCCAAGGTGCTAATTTTCGAAGAGAAATGCTATACTTACAGAAGGGGTGGGGAGTGGGGTTTTTTTTTCTCTGGTGGACCCCACACATGTGAAGGGGTGTAAACTTTCTGTAAAAAAAAATTGTGTACACTTGGAATAATCCATGTTTGAAACCAAAAATCAAGGACTTTGCTATAAGTATAGGGATTAAAAATCCCTGTACTTACAGCATACACACACCATTTGGAGGGAAGAATTTTTTTTTTTTTAATAATCAATACATGGGGTCCACACTAATGGGAGGGGGAATTCAAAATCCTGTAAATTTCTGGTAAATTTCNTATAGGGATTAAAAATCCCTGTACTTACAGCATACACACACCATTTGGAGGGAAATTTTTTTTTTTCAATAATCAATACATGGGGTCCACACTAATGTGAGAGGGAATTCAAAATCCTAGTAAATTTTTGGTAAATTTCACGTGTACTTGAAGCATTTTTCAAAAATCAAACACCATGTAGAACCAGCTAGGAATCATTAAACAGAATTAGTACTTTCTATTAAAAGATGTTTGACGAATAAATATTAATAATTAGTGCATAATAGGACATTTTATTACCGACAACACATTAATGATTAAACAGTGTAAGTTCTGCACGTGCTTTAATTATGAGTTAATATTTCGTCTCTCTCAGTTCTCAGATAATAAAAATAATTTATAAGATATATTTCATACTAGAAAAGTGAATTTTGAGTCTTCTACATTTTTTTTGTACATAAATTCGAATAAATCACATAAATATTTTATTAGGGTTCGTGTTGTATTGATATAAAATGATAATATGACAAATCTACAGCGGACATGACACTAGCTAGTAATTAACAAGATTTAGTCACGTTGTAACTTGTAAACTTGATATTGAGCAAAATGTACACAAAGTTTATAAAAAAATTGAAAATACAATTGACCCTAGAATAGATATATATACCCATGTTTGGTCCCCATTAAATTT
>CAIGRO010038080.1:0-14138 GCA_903798355.1 Fraxinus baroniana | reverse complement strand
CATATCACCCTCAATTGGACTTTAAAAACCTGAGGCTTGTGTGAATACATTTTTCTTTAAAATAGATTCACTTCATCCCTGTAGGTGCTTAAGATTTAACTTGAGCATCTATTTCTCAAGATAAAATGATAAACCAGTAGAGTCCGAGCACTGCAGATTGTACTCCGACAAACTGACTTAGTATTTGAACAATATCACCACCAAGATCTTGAAAATAGTAAATTATGTATGCAGATAGAGGACAATTTTGTGTGTTTTGGACTATAATGCAAATTGTATTTTTCATGTCTTGAACAGTGGATAACCGAGGCTTTATATATAGACTTAACCCAAATAATGATGAGTTAAATCTGTCCATTAACTCATTGGCAATAACCATTGGAGTTTCAACATTTTCAAACTAATGGCAATAATCATTAGAGTTTTAGCAGTTTCAAAAACCAAAAGTCAGTTGTTGAAAGCAAAAAAAAAATAAATAATAAAAATGGCAAAACGTACGCCATCCTAAGTAGCCAGTTTTTGGTCAATTCGGTCTGATATTCATGTACACAGGTCATGCCCACACACAACTTCAAGATCCGAAGCCTATTTTGATTTGTTATTTGCACCTCCGTGCACTCGCATGTGGAGAGAGCATCTATGCTACACATGATTACACACTTCAAAAGTGTAGCCATATATATAAAGTGATTCTTGCTTTCATAAACTTCTTATGTGTGATAAACTCAAATTTAGTTTTCCCTCCAACATAAACCATATTTCAATGGTCCACTTTGAACTCCAATTTCTCATTCACCCCGAGCCTCATTTTTGGCAAGTAAATACAAGATTTCGATGTTCTCACGGAGGAGAACACAAATCAATGTTGATATTCTCAAATAAAGAAACGGGTCCCACAAAAAATTTATGCCAAAGTCAGCCATCACTTCATTTTTTTCCAACAGAATGCTTGTGCATCAGATCCAAATTATTAGGTGGGAGAAGTGCTAAGCACACGATGACATCTTTTTTACCTTTGATTTTGCTGACCCCATAGTTAAGGGAAACTTTACCGAGTTTTGATATATGCAGACAACAATTTTTAGACATTACTGTTTGGTTGACATATTATTGCCTCATAGGGCAAGAGAGAGTCGATAACCAAAAATTTAACCATGGTGCCAATTTGTTTCGGTAGTTTACCTACCAAAACTGTTATAGAGACCCGTCCATTAGTTTAGAAGAGCTCTCCATTTAAGCTAAGGAGCGAGCTACTGAATGGTTTCAAAAAGTTGCTGGGATTCCCATCAAGCTACGAGTTTTGGCATAAAGAATGCTCAAAGTGCTGCCTGAATCGACTAAAGTCTTTTGGATGTTTACTCTAGCTATGGGTTAGGTTATCACCAGTACACTTGGATACAAACTGGGCTCGCTTTAGCTTGGTTAAAGGTAAGGTAATTATCTTTCAGATTATTTATGTGCTTTATGGTAATGCCTATTTTGGTTAATTCAGCTATTGATCGATTTTGTGATACTTTCCTAATGTGGATCATGTTGATTCTTACCTTAGACAAAGTGATACTGCAGCTTTGAGTTCCTACTCGACTTTCTCTTGCCACTCATATCCCTCCAACTTGCGAAAATTTATAGCATGGTGGTAGATGGAGGTTGCTAGTTTCAGCTTATCGTCCTAAGATGGCATTGTAGATTGAAGAGAGGTCGACCATTACGAATTCAATGACGGTCCATACTTGGCATAAAACTTCACCTAGTTTGTCCTTTTGAGAAATTGTCTCTTGGCTTCTACAAAATTACATGTGAAACCCAAGAGAGGTTTTGGGAATAACCTTAGATATCGTTTCGATAGTCCCATCTAGTCAAGCGTTCTATAGTATAACACATCGAACTCTCGTCGTCTATGAGGGTCTTGTGACTGTTTCCCACCATCATCATAGAGATTATTACAGCATAACAATGAGATTGTAGTATATCTTGGGCATCTTCTTTATGAAAACAAACTATTAGGTGTCATTTTTTTTATTTCGAGGTTGTTCCAATTGATGCAAGATTCACCATAGAGGTAATTTTAACCTCCATTACATATATTCACCTTTCACTCCTAGGTCCACTATCATGTTGGTTACCTCACATGAGCATTCTAGTATTTATTTTGTTTGGGTTTGCCCTAGCTTATGGGAATGGATGAGGTTTTTTGTTTCATTCTCATGATTAGGTGCAGCTTATTGACATCTAGCATTGATACTTTTGTTGTCATTATTCCTATATTCTTGATGTACTAAGTCTTAGCTTAAGTTGTATTTTATAAGTTAAGCAAATATGGTCTTCCAGGAAAATGAGTAGGCTGTCATATAAGCAAAGTGGTAGTAGGTAAGAATAATTATTGGATAAAAACTTTTGTGATGTAATAGAATGATGGCTATATATGTTCCAGTTGTGTCTTGCGCCATTTTTTGAATGAAAAGGTGATGTTTTTCTTCCTCTTTGAGCTCATGTTGCAATAGTAGTATCAGAGCCCCTTTGGCCTTAGAACTTACAACAGGAAAGATAGGCAAATACCCGAGAGAAAACCAGAAAAGAACCTTTATAAAACCAACCAAGTGATTTGTGAGTGAGGGTGATGGCTTCCAGTGGCTTTATAGCTTCTTTATCTTCGGTATTTATTGAAGAAAATTATGACTTCTGGTCTACAAAGATGAAGGCATACCTGAAAGCTTACGAACTCGGGAAGATCACAGAAATCGGTAAAGAACTCCTTCCATTGAGAGCAAATCCCACTATTGTACAACTGAAGCAACATAGTGAGGAAGTTGCTAAGAAGTTTAAAGCTCTTTCCTGTATCCAATCAGCTGTCTTAGATGCTATTTCACTAGGATTATAATCTGTGAAACAACAAAGAAAGCTTGGGATAGATTGAATGAGGAATTTTGAGGCAACGAGAGAACCAGGCAGATGTAGGAATTGAATCTGAGAAGGGAATTTCTAAAAATGTAGGATTCAAAATCTGTTAAAGAGTTCTCTGATAGGTTGATGAAGGTAGTGAAACAAATTGGATGTTAAGTGATGATTTACCAGATAAACGAATAGTAGAGAAGGTCTTGATTATCTTACCTGAAAAGTTTGAAGCTAAGATCTCCTCACTTGAAGATTCTAGGGATTTGTCCATCATTTTGTTGTCTGAACTTGTTAATGCCCTTTAAGCTACAAAGCAGAGGAGATTAGTAAGACAAGAGGAACAAGTTGAGGGAGTCTTATTTGATAAGGAAAAGCACAAAACTCAAATGAGCTATGCTATTAAGAAACTAACTGATGAGAAAAATGAACCTGAGAACTAAAAAAGAGCTAGTAAAGGAGGAAAATATCCACCTTGTCCACACTGCAAGAAGAAAGGGCATTAACCTAAATGGTATTGGTTCAGGCCAGGAGTAATATTTAGGACTTCTAAGCAATTTGGTCACATTGAAAAGGTCTATAAAAATCAGAAGGAAAAGTAGGAACCACAACAAGTTCAGGTAGCAGAGAATCACCAACGAGAAGAACACTTGTTCACAGCATTGAACCTGAAGGTCTGTAGTAGCGATGAAGCTTGGCTATTGGACAGTAGGTGCACTCATCATATGATTTCCAATCCCAACATCTTTGTTGAGTTAAATGATGTATACAGATCAAGAGTTAAAGTTGGGAATGGAGAGTTTGCTAAGGTTGAAGGTGTTGGTAAAATCTCTATGCAGACTTCCACAAGTACAAAGTATATTTTTGATGTTTTATATGTTCCAAATATTGATCAGAAAGTAATGACTATTGGCATAAGAAATTCGTTTTAGAGTGGAAATGTAGGTGATTAGGCACTTGCAGGTACTGGCATTGAGTCTTCTTTATGGCACAAAAGGTTTAGACACGCTAACTATACTTCACTCAAACAAATGCATGAATTGGAATTAGATGAAAACATTCTTGAAATCAGCCATGATAATTATATGTGTGATGTATGCCAACTTGGAAAATAAACTAGGATGTCATTTCCCAAAAATCAAGCGAAAAGGGCTACAATATTGAATGTGATTCGGTTGATGATCAAGATGGTATGAAAATTAATAAAATGTCTGAGCCCGAAAGAAAGGATTCAGTATGTGAACTACTATTAGATTGAGGCCTTAAAGCTCTTGAAGAATACCATTAGAGATCAAGATTTTACAAATTGCAAATATAGTTATGGAAACACTATCTTACACTTGGCAGTAGCTGATAAACAAGTTAAGGTATGTCAATAGCTCTATTTTCATACTTGAATTCAACCCTCCCTTCTTCATTTTATTTTTGAGAAATAATCGAACTCTTCATGTTCGATATTTATAAGTGAAATAAACCATTTGGTAGGGAGGATTTAGAATCGAAAGCAAAAGAGAAGCTATAATATTATTTCACTCTATTTTCTAGTTTATCTTTCAATTGGGATGCCTGTAAACCTGGGAAAAGTAAGATTCTTCCATTTCCAGCTCATGGAAACCACGCTAATGAATATTTTTAGATTATTTTTAGTGATGTTTAGGGCGTGGCATATGTCACTTCATGTGCTCATTATAAGTATTTTGTGATGTTTATTGGCGATTTTAGTCGTTATACCTTGATTTATTTTCTCCATTCTAAAATTGAGGTCGGTACCATCCTTCAAACTTTTGTAGCTTACATTGAAACACAATTTTCTTCTAGTATTCGAATTCTGAGGTCCCATAATGGTGGTGAATATATGTCTCATCAGTGCAAAGCCTTTCTACAATAAAAAATGGTTTCTTTTTCAACATTCTTGCCCGGTATACTCCTCAGAAGAATGGAGTGGCTGAAAGAATGAACTCTCACTTGTTGGGTATTGTTAGGGTTTTGCTATTGGAATCTTTGGTTCTCCCCAACTTTTAGGTTGAAGCCCTCTCCACAGCTATACATTTGATTAATCGACTCCCTGCTCATTTAGATTTTGACTTTCCTTGTTTCGCCTATACAACACACATCCTGAATATGACAAGATGCATACTTTTGGTTGTGTTTGTTTTGTCCATTTGCCTCCACATGAGTGACATAAGCTTTCTGCACAATCGGTATGGTGTGCTTTCATGGGGTATAACATTGCTCAGAAAGGTTTTGTGTGTTATGATGGTGTTGTTAATCACTTTCGTGTCTCTCACAATGTGGTTTTCTTTGAGAATCAGTATTACTTCCAACAACATCTATCATCTTCTAATTCGAATCCACTCATTAGCTTTGAGGATTCCTCTCATCCTATTGAGTGTTTTTAACCAGGTGTGATATATCAGAGACGACGGCCTCCAGTGTTACTGTCCTTCCTGATTCTGATCTCAATCCTAAACCTATTCCAGTCTCTGATACTCTACAACGGTCTATTCATATACTCATCCTCCTGATCAGTATGGTTTCTCTACAACTTTCAATTCACAGTTCTTACTTCTTATTCTTAGACTGTTACCCAACCCTGTTAGGAGAAATCTATGCAAGAGGAACTTCAAGCTTTTCAAGAAAACCACACATGAGATATTGTTCATTTCCCTTCCGGCATCAAACCTATTGGATGTAAATTAGTATATTCTGTTAAGCTCTACTCTGATGGATAACTATCTAGCTATAAAGCTCAATTGGTGGCTCTCGATGATCATTAAGAATATGGTATAGATAATGAGACATTTGCTCATGTTGCCAAAATGACAATAGTTCATACCATTATTGCTATAGCTGCCTCGAAAAGATGACCTTTACAGTAGATGGATGTTAAGAATACTTTTTTACATGGCGACATTAAGAAAGAGATTTATATAACACCATCTGTGGGTCTCTTCTCCTTGCTTTCTTTCGTTGTTTGTATGTTAAAGTGCTCACTTTATGGGTTGAAATAGGCTTATCGCGCTTCGTTTGACAAGTTTTGCACCACTTTTGTTGGTTTCTTATTTACTCAAAGTCAATATGATTCATCTCTCTTTATCTCCAACACGAAGGTGGGTATGGTGCTTCTTCTTGTCTACTTGGATGATATAGTAATTACAGGGACTGACTTTGGATTGATATCTTACCTTCAAGATCGACTTAATGAGTATTTTCATATGAATAACTTGTGTCCTTTACAATATTTCTTAGGACTTAAGGTGCATTCGAGTCCAGTTGGGACTTAATTACATGAACATAAGTATACAGATGAGTTGATTAACTTAGCTGGGCTTCAGGATGGTAGACATGTTGATACCCCTTTGAGGTGAATGTGAAATATCGCAAGGAGGAGGGTGATCTTCTTCCTAATCCTTCTTTATATTGTCAATTAGTAGGTAGTTTAAATTACCTCACTATTACACGATCAGATACTTTTATCCTGTCCAGCAAGTTTGTCAGTTTATATGCTCCACAATACCTCCACTTGGCCGCAGTTATCGTATTATTCGATACTTACTGGGTACACGTAATGAGGGCCTTTCTTTCTTGCCAATTCTCTTCCTAGGCTAGTTGGTTATAGTGATGCTGATTGAGCCAGATATGTAGTTACTCATCGCTCAATTATAGGTTGGTGTATGTTTCTTGGAAATGCGCTCATTTCGTGGCGAAGTTAGAAGCAAGATCGTGTATTTAAATCTTATACCGAGTTTAAGTATCGTGCTATGTTTTCTGCCTACTCTGAGATTGTTTGGCTTTGGGGTCTTCTAAAGAAACTTGGTTGTCCTCAACTTGGGCATATTCCTTGACAACACTAGTGTTATTATGATTGTTGTTAACCCCGTATTTCATGAGCTCACTAAGCACATTGAAGTACATTGTCACTCTATACGTGAGACTTATGATGGTCGTCTTATTACTCTTCTACATATCACATCTGATGTTCAAACTGCTGGCACCAAGGCGATGACTCGATAACGACATCAGTTTCTTGTGAACAAATTGATGTTTTTCGATCGTCCAGCATCAATTTGAGGGGGGATGTTAAAAAGATTGAAGAAGATTACATCCAAGATTACGAGGATATTCTTGCACATATATTTGTACCATACATAGAATTACCATATTTAGATTATGTGTAACTATAAAATTGTAGATATCTTTAATGGAAAATTCATTTAGCCAAAATTATTTGCAAGTCTAGTGTCGTTTGCGATGAAAGTCAAACAAAGGGCATATTTTCGAGTCAAACAATGGCTACAACACTATTTCAAGACTTATCTCATATTTTTCGAAGTGTTGCTGATGTAAGGATTGAAGAGGAGGGCATGGAGATATCTTTTAATCTGAGTAGAAATGAAAACATGACATCAGACGATAATAGGAAGCGAAAGTGTCATGAAAATTGAACTTGTGCTCAATGATTTTAAACATGTGATTAACTTGGTTTGCTATTATGTTTATGTGTCAAGAAGAATCTCTGAACCTGGATGCCCTTTATTATGTTTATGTTTATCATGTAATCGATCTTATACTCGATTTCTCGTAATCTTATTCTCATAACAATCCAAATAATGAAATTGTTAGTATGCGATTTCTTCAGGTTCACTTCAAATTTTCCAATTAGGAGGCCATAGTATTAGAGGATTTCGTATATTGTATGTAAGAAAAAGACATAAAATTGTGATACAACAAGTGCATTTTCCAATTGCAAAATCAAATTAAGTCAATGGCACATCCCAAGTTTAGTTACAAAACCAATAGATGCGCCCATTCTTGTGCAATTACATAATCAAAATCGATCACTCCTAGTTCAACTACAAAATTGAAATAAGTGACTCCCGAAACTTACACTCCCATTTCAAAACGTCTACCTGCAAAAGGTCAATGACACATCATCAGTCTACTTTGTTAGGTAGTTTTTTTTGGAGAAGCTTTACTTTTTGTACACTTCGGATCCAAAATGTTGGAGAGGCTTTACTTTTTTATTTTAACAATTCATTCATTTGTAGTTCAATCCACCCCATCAACTGCTTTGAACGTTCTTCATTAGCTGTAATTAAGTCTAACATCTTGGTCAAAGTAGCACACGCCTCTTCTAAATATCGTACGTTGTTGCGACCTGCATGTACGGTCTACTCATGTCTCTCCTCAAAATATACTTATCCGAAATAATGACACACCGTTCCGAATCAAAACAGAGATATCGTGTCTGCAAATGATATCTTGAAACTCAAACAAATGAGAGTTACAATCTTGCAACTATCTCTATGAAAGAAATTTTAAATATTTTTTTTCTTCCTTCCTTCATTAAGAATAATATCTTCACAGGCCTTCGTTATCCCACAAAACTCATATACAGAGTTGAGTTATAGCTTTTATGCACTATTCTCGCGACATAAACAAGGGGAAAGTGGAGATGAGGTGTAGGATTTTGGGGGGATTTAAGTAAAGGAGATTTTCAGCCAAAATATCCAAAAAAAAAAATGTCAGCTCATCATTATGGACACCCTTAGGTAAAGTGCGATGTACCAATAGCATTTTCCAATTCGAAATGTGGTGACATCAAAAGAGTTGTGATTTGTTTGTTATTTATTCTAATTCTACTCTAAGAAAACGTTGTAAGTGATTAATTAATCTAATGTGAATACTTGTCTTACATTTATGTATGGAAACCTATTTACGTCTATTTCAATTCTCAATAATTATATTCAATTCATACATTTTGACAACCGATAAAGATAATGCTAAATAATCTTTCCCAAGATACATTAATCTAACTAACATGAGACGATAGTCATAGTCCGAATTCATATGAAATTCATGCATTTAGTTTAGATTATCAATAAGACTATGTGTGAAAGAGATTATTCCTAATTTTAACTACATATGTTGATTTTACTGCGTTCTAGATTTGTCGTGAGTATTCCTACACTTGTAATAAATAAGCAACTAACTATTCAATTGATAGCCACACTACCAAATGGTGCAATGAGTATGTAAAATCAATCAAACAACACAAGAACTTCCTAAATTGATGTCTTGAATTTATACAAATGAAAATAGGGTTCAAACACTCATCCAAAAACTAGCATAACATGTTTATAATTAAATTATAAAAGAACAATTTAGAATTAGGAATTTTCCACATTGTTGATGTGAATCGTGAATCCGGATGAAGAATTTTCAATATCCTTGCATTGGCCTTGATTCCACGTTGTTAGGCTTGTTATTCGCCTCCAAAATTGATTAGAATCTATGAATTTTTTAGGTCCAAGAGGGTCCACAACCTTTTGGATGGCTTATGTTATATGGATAGAGTGACAAAAGATTTTATACCAAAAGTTATTATATTGCCATGATAGGGTAAAATCAAAATACGCCCGGTAGATTCTATATTTTGGGAGGAATTTAAAAGGTGGGGATATAATCCACTTGAAAAGGTTGAAAGGAAAGAATTGACATTGCCCATGGATTTAGACTATGTGGTCATTCAACTCGAGGAGATATCAATTATTGAAGAAGAACATAAATATGAGATAAAATTAAATTACAAAGGAAACAAGCAAAAAAGTGGCAATCAATGAAGATGAAATTAACTCACATTCTTTCAACTTATCGATTATTCAATAATTGAATTTGTGATTAAGTCTGAAGAAGATGAAGAAGTTTACATAATTGATTTCGAATCATATGGAATAGGCAATTCATATCACCTTGGAGGAGGCAATGTTAGAATTTGGAGAATAAACGAAGAGTGGAGAAAAGTCAAAAGAAGTAAATTGAGCAAGACAACAAAAACAATACTCGGAATTCCATTATGCAAAATAACGAAGCCAAGCTAATGACTATAAAAAAGCATTTGTTGGGAGGCAATCCAACTTTCTTCCCTTTTATATACTTTCTAGATATATGATAGAGAGTTTATCATCCTTTTTCCATTTCAATGGTATAAACACACATACATAAAAAAAAGTGAACAATAACTTGCCGCAATTCGTAACTTTAAATTACATCCCCTATTCCGTTTCCCTTCGTCCCTTGAATTTCTTTTTGGTTTTGAGATGTTTTGGACTTAGTATTAACTGTTCCTTGTTTGAATTACATGACATTTAGGAACACTCAAATCAACACTGGCCAAGGGGACGATGAGATCAACTAAATTACTTCGCCATTTCAGCCACCACATCAGACTTAAATATTGGAGACTTTAGTTTCCACTCTTTGCAAATATTTTCATAATTAGTATAGTTTCGTACATTTAGGACAATGCACGTTTTAAATACAGGGGTGGAATATTATCATCGTTTATGTGTGTTTTATTGCTTTTGTGTGATTGTTGTGTGTTATATTGTTAAAAAAAAAGTGATTTTATTGCTCTTGTGTGATTGTGTGGATTAGATGGCGTTGCCAACAATGATGTATATATTTATGTTGAAAATAAAAAGAACTAAGTTGCTAAAACCAAGAAAAAGCACTGTTATACACATCCCTAAATCATGTTATGATAGTTTGGAATTGGTTGAACTAGTGTAGGAAGAAATTAAGGATTCCATGTGTGAAATTATTTTGTGATTATCTAAGGCGACATAGGATTAAATATTAGGTGAAAATCTTGAGTTAGGGTCAATTTTTAAGAATAAGTATTTAATAAATGCATTGCACTAATCATAATATAAAAAAGTGAAAAAGCTAACATGTTGCGAAGCTACCCTAAAAGATCTCAATGAGGACACATATTAAAAAAATTCCCAAATAGAAAATTCAAAAAAGGGATTAAGCTAGTACATTAAATAGAATACGAACAACAAAATTGAAAAAAGCAAGTGAATGAAAAGAAGACTCATTCAATAATTTTATTAAGCCCCAAATACTCGTTTATTTCTTGATTTGGAAATTATTCTCTTAATTGAGTCTTAGAAGTCAATGCTCTCAAAATATAGGAAAACCCTTAGTTATTGATAAATAACCGCTACTAATGATATCTATTCAAACTAGAGAAAGTAAGGATTAGGAATATTTAAAATTCGGAATAAGATCACACCTTGGTAAAATGAGTGAAAAGAATAAGTTTTGATGTATGTATCTCATGGGTGAAGAAGTGAGATAGTTGACCAGAGGGTCGAGAATTGAACCAAACATGAGTTTGTGATGTTTTACACGAGTCTTCACATACACATTGTTTCTTATATGTGATTTTGAAACTAATTGACATAAAAAATTCAATCCCGAGACCAACATGTTAACCAATTGTATTTTGAGTTAGGCTATAGTTTGTTTGAGGAACAAACAATTTTGAGGATATTTGATGGACCTTAATTAGAATATTTATTGATTCTTTTGATGAATTATAGCTTGATTCTATATGTATTATGTTTGTTCCAATGGCGAAGTTGGAGAAATGAGAGAGAAAATGGCTTAAATGAATCAAATCCAAAGTTCAGACAAAGAACTGAAAAAAATAAAGAAAATTCAAAGCGCGGCAAGGAAAAAGTTCAGAGACCAGCCCTTAGAACTTGGCCTATGCGATCCCATAGCATTCCGAGAAGGAACTTTTTTTCCTTAATTCTGATTTGGCCTGTTTTGGAAAACAATATTTTACAATTTTATATAGCGGGTTGTCTAGAACGTCAAAAACTAGATTTTACCATTGAATAGTAGAGTAGGGCAAGAGTCTCAAAAATTCCACAACAAGATTTGAAGTTTCAAAGCTCGGATTGAAAATTTCATTAAGGCTAAATTTGTGTATTGGATGAATGATGAAAACCTTTTAGTTGATATTTCTAATTCAAGATTAAGTATTTTAGTGAATTATCTATCGTGTTCTTGATTAATTATGCATGTTTATTGTGTTATTTAATTGTTTAGCTATCAGTTGGATAACTTCTTTCTTATTGACTAGTTGGGAGACTTACACTAGGCATATTTGACATGTGTCTAGTATTAAGAATATATTTAAGATGTGCACAATCTCGTGTGATAAGGAAAATGCTGTTTGTACCAAGTTGGTTTACAAAGCCACTTCACAAAATGACGTGTACGGTCGAGATAATTTTCAACTGGACGGCTGTGATTCTTTTATAGCATTGGGTGCCAAAATAATGGAGAGAAGGGAAAAAATTGAAGTTGTCTGTAGCTGAAAACATTCTCTCTCCGGCGCGCCTCCCCGCTCATCCTCTTCTCCAAACCCATTTCGTCTGTAGCTGAATACATCTTCATCTTCTCTCTCTGGCACCATTTTCCCCAAATCTCAGCTCCTCCTCCAAACCCATTTCCTCCCATATTGGCGGAATTTCAGGTAGAATTTCATCTCCTCCTCCAAACCCATTTCAGGCGCTCATTCTTGCAATATACAGAGGCTTAACCAGGTTTTGAGATGACGGTATGAATTTCTAAATCTTGAGTAGCCTACTTTAGTGGCATAATACGAAAATGCTTTTTTATCTTCGGCCGTTGCATAGAGTATGTTGAGTATATTATAATCGGTTTTGATAATACTGTTTAGCATAAAATCTTGGTTTCCCTTAATCTAATTTACTATTATTGAGAGTTGAGAAAAGATGGGTATGGGTGGGCGGTGTGGGAGATGGGAGTGAAGAAGATTGAAGAAGCCCCCTGTAGTGTAAATCTGTTTTTGAATTAGAAAGATCATGGGTTCCTACTATCAGTGACTCTGGTTTGTTATGCTGATTTGGATATATTATGTTTTAAATTTAACAACTCAACCATATGATTTTGATTGTGTTTTGTTGATTTGCCAATGAGTTATATGTATTTTGTTTCAGTTGACATGAAAAAATACACATGATAGAGTGATTCTCTTATTGTTGCGCAGATAACCGGGAAGTTCTACGTGGTGATCGCATAGAAAACATTCCTGTTGAAATCAAACCAAAGCCTGAGGAGTCTTAGTGTCACGAATTTTGTAATTTTATTATGAATCCACGAGGAGCTACCTCATTTTATTTTGTAATTTTATTATGAATTCACGAATTTTGTAATTTCCTTTCGGGCTACAATGTTTGAACATGCATTACGGTCATTTTCAATCTTCTAATGTTTGATTAATGTAGCATTTCTTTGTCATTCTTCAACTGATTGGCCATCAAAGAGGGGTTTGAATTGGGCATGGACTGCAAGGACATTGCATTATATTTCTTATCATTCATCACTGACCATTCAAACTCATATTATAATAGTAGGTTCAACAGCTAGAAATGCAAACATTATTACATAACAAGTCGAAATCAAACTCATATTGTACTTTCACTAACTTCCAAAGTACATGAAGTAAACAATGTTACTTCAATCAAAATGTACCAATTGACTGCACTATATTAATCGACCACATTTATATTTACAACATGCCTACTTCAACGTAAACAACTAATCAAGCCGTGCCTTTCCCGTTCAGTTTCCCTTCGACAGGTGATTTTTCTCGGCGGACCGTCACATTCACGGTGACAGAAATCAAGAGCTCTTCTTCATTATTTAGCCGAACTTGAGATTGGAACATTCATGTCATATCTTCAACTTCTTCATTCATCGCTAGTTTAGCCCTAGTACCGCTAGATTCGTCGATCACTTCTCCATCTTTGCACCAAAACTCAAAGAGACTCTCTCCAAGTGAAATGCTAGCAGTTGAACCATGATATTACCATCACGAGGAAAATGAGAGATATATTAACCTGTTCAGATGTCATAACACCAGGTAAACAATTACATTCCCATTGGATGTGGAAAGAAAATTGGAAGACTGCTTAATTTTATTAACTGTCAAGAGTATTCATCAAATTTAAGGATGCAGGAACTGAATAGGTAAATGAAAAAAAATGCAAATGCATACAACCCAAATCTAATCACACGAACTTCTTCGCATTTGTAGTCCTTCATTATACAAAACAAAATTGGAAAATAAACCTTATTCTACAGTACATGGCAGCAAGGGGAGGAATTAAATCTGGAATAGGCATCCAAAAGTTTTCTCTCAAACAAATACCCGGTCTTCAATATCTTGAGTTCATCAGAGAACACAACCAACATTAATATTGAAACCAAAACAAAATATCAGAAATATATTCTGACAAAAATCTAAAACATTAACTACATATTCTGTCTTCGTAGATATAAATCGAGGAAAGCATACTGTGCCATGTAACTTGAAGTTTTACAAGTATCCACAATCACAAGTGACAAGGTAAAGAAGCTAAACT
>CAIGRO010038057.1:0-11581 GCA_903798355.1 Fraxinus baroniana | reverse complement strand
AATAAATGAAATAGAATTTATAATCAAGTAAACTCAATGATTGTCAACAAATAAACTCTTAAAAGATCTCTTGTAAGTTGTTGGTATTGAATGCAAAAGAAATGGATATTTATAGAACAAAATAGAAGGCTGCAGGCACTTTCGATTGAGTAAGTTCGGTCGATCAAAATATAGCCGTTGCAAATCAGATCGTTGGATTTTTGAAACAATGACTTTGGTAGATCGAAGTCAATCGGTTGACTTTGACTTCTTCTTCTTTTTTGAAAAATGTTTTAAATTTTGTTGAAAATATAATATAAGTTTAAACATCATTTTGGAAATCATATTTACTTTTGATCAAAACATTTTATGCAAGTGATGATAAATTATGAAAATAATTTGAACTTTATGCACTTGCTAAATTTTGACGAGTTAATATAAATGTACAATGTTTAATCGTCTTGACTTATCTTTCTTTTGGATTGTGTCTTAATTTGCGTCTTTTGCGAATCTTCTATTCGATCGTCGTATGGAAATCGCTATCGTCTCGAATGCTAACTTACACTTTGATATTCATTTCGAGTCCGATTTATGATGTGTTGATTTTGACAATTCTTGATCGATTTTAGCATTGAACTATCATCACTGTTTTATGCACTTGCTAAATATTGACGAGTTCATCCCTTTACATATAAATGTACAATGTTTAATCTTCTTGATTTGTCGTTCTTTAGCTTGTGTCATGATTTGCATTTTTTGCGAATCTTCTATTCGATCGTCGTATGGAAATCGCTATCGTCTCGAATGCTAACTTTCACTTTGATCTTCATTTCGAGTCCGATTTATGATGTGTTCATTTTGGAAATTTTTGATCGCATTTAACATTGAACTATCATCACTCAAAATCAAATGTTAGTAAATAAAATGACTTATTTGTTATAATCAAAACATTAAGGTTATAATCAACCATAGGCCAGCATCTTGTACAATTACCTCCTCGTGCCATCAAAGGAATGATCACAGCCACTGGCTCCAGTATATGCTCTATCTGATCCTGTGCCAGACAGATATGATAGGAGTCGTACACATATATAGTAGAATCGGCAAAGACAATCTCCATGGCAAAGCAGTAATTATTCGCGATCATTGAAATGTACATATGCGTACAACCCTCCAATAGCTTTTCCCTAACACTCGGCCACATCCATATGACCCACTCAAGCATATATTCAAGCACCCTATACTCATTCTACATAAGTTGGAGCAACTGATGCCCAATGGTTATGACACGTAGGAACTCGGTGCTAAATATGACTCAACCCAAAACGTCAAATGATCTCAGATGTCTTTGAGCTCGATCGTACAACAAGCCCAAAGTGAGGTTAATGTACTACAGCAGGAAACACCAATAAAAAAGACGATAGGGGTACTTAATTTAATAAACAACAAATTATGTATTCATTATAAATAATAATTGCAGATATTACACTTATATCGTCGGTAAGCTAAGCTGTCGAAGTCGTGATCTCCTCATACCACATATGAGTGTCATCCTTTGCTATCATGTAGTTAGCTCTGAAAAAAGAAAAATAAAAAATATTAAAAGAAACATAGATGAGTTAGTTTACTTTACTAAAATCATAAAATACTTATCTAGACAATAATTTTCCCACTCTGTCTCGAATGCTTTCCACTTGCAGGGTCCACCTCTTCAAAGAGATTATGATACATTCCGTCCATGAACGTCCTCATCTTCGCCTCAGTTGTGAATGGAGAAACGATGTACTGTGACGACAATCTCATTTTCTTGTCAATCACTTAGTCCGACGCGTTAACAACACGCTTCTTACCCTCTGTTATGACGGGCGTCCTTTTCTTATCCGCCCTAGGGACCACCACCTCCTCTACCACAAGACTCGTCACCTCATCTGTTATCGAGGCCACCCCATTCGACCTCACCTCCTTCGCCATTTCTTCCGTCTCCATCGGGGCCACCCCTTCCTCTCCACAGATAACAAAAATTATTCTAATGCACCATCATTTATCCACAACGGTAGGTGATCCCCTTCTCCATCACCCCGTCTGTCACCCCCTCGTCTGTCTGGTATATCACCTCGTAGGACTCCAACATCTGGCATAAATCTGCTTCCTCGCCTTTCGACTCTCGAAGTGCCCCTACCTCTTCTTCCAACTCGCGTCGTAGAGCGCCTACCTCCTATCTCAACTCTCATCGTAACACGCCCATCTCTTCTCTGATAAATTCAGTCAGGTATACACATAGATCATCAAAATAATGACTTTAACTGTGTGCAGAAGATCCACGGAGGAGGTGTCTGGATGGGAGATAAGGAGATCTTATCAACAGAGGTGATATTCAGGGTCAATGTAATCGTCGATCAACTGGATCGAGCTCCTATATAAATAACAACATTAAAAATTATTACCTTAATTAAAATAAGCTAACTCATACAAAACGGTAATCAACAAATTATATTCAATTCACATACCCCATCTTGGTCCAAGGTAAAATCAGACATCTAGATGTCTTGAGTATGCGAAAGGGCTAATTTACTTAAAAAAACCTCGACCCTCCTCTTCTGTTGACGGCGTCAACTCAGTTAGGATTTCAAATTGACATATTGACATTTTAATTAGTCAATAATCATGTGCTAAAATTTTGAAATGACATACAATATAAATCGCAAATATACAATACTCACCTGAGGGTTGTCGAGTTAAGCTGATAACTATCTACTGATAGACAATCGTCTACTCGGAATGCTCACCAATAATGTATTTGAGGGCAGTGTATCTTCCATCCCCTCTCAAATCGGGTATCCAAAAGGGGAACAGTCTTATATGTCCAAATCTACAACACATATAATTATTATATCTAAATTTAGTATAAAAAATATTTTATTGTTGATTATGTTAAACATTTACCTGCACTGTCGGAGCAATTCAAAAGTATTCTTAAGACATCTCTGGCCCCACAGATAGTTGTTGAAAGCATCGATGTCTTCAACAACTTCCAAGTGAAAAATGTCGATCGCAGTTTTTTTGTGTGACACCTCACCATGCTCTCAAGGATACAGACCATTCCCAAATTCAATCTATTCAACATCTGGTCGCACTCCCTGATTGTGTCATCAATTGCGGTAGAAACATTGTTCCATGTCCTTGAAATACGTGTCGTACAGCCTATTGTTACTTTGTGTACTATCTCTAGTTGTTCCATCCCCCGTAATCTTCAGTCTAGTCATCAAGGTAAACTCGAACATAGAGAAACTATACAGTGGCCAAGGAAAGACTGGCGTAGCATATCTTCGTGTTAATTATCAAACAACTCCAATCCAATAGTAAAACTCTTAAAACCACTGTTCCAAGTACATTTTCCCATCATCTATCTAAATTCATCATCAAGATGATACTCTATCCTACAAAAAGTCAAATGCTAGAACTTTCAACAAGAGATAATGGAATAAAGTATAATCTCAGAAAATTAATTAGACCAAATTGTAACTATTATACGCAAGAATAGACTCATTTACATCGACGCTAATAAAAATCTAAATGATTTAATAAATTAAAGAAAAAAACAAAAATTAAAAGAACTACACACAAAATAAAACAGAGAGAGAGAGAGAGAGAGAGAGAGAAATAAATTAAAGAATAGTAATATATATATATATATATATATAAAAGAAAGAATATAAAAAAAGCATTTTAAAATGAAAAAAAAAAATAGATTATGATAAATAGAAAATAATTAAGAAATTTTAAAAAAAAACTAAGAAAAAATAATATAAAATAAAATGAATGACCAAAAAAAATTAAAGAAAATTATAAAAATATAAAAATAAAGCAAGAATATTAAAAATCATTTTAAAATGAAAAAAAAATATAATAAGAAGAAAACAATTAAGCAATTTTTAAAATTATTACCAAAAATAATAATGAAAAAAATTAAACAAAAGGAAATTATAAAAATTAAATGAAGAATATAAATATTATTTATTTAAAATTGAAAAAAATTAAAGATTTGTTTAAAAAGAATATTTAATTAAAAAAATTAAATTGAAAGGAAAAAAAAGAAAAAAAATAGAATTTGGTAATTTGGCAATTTGTTTAAAAAGAATATTTAATTTGGTGATTTTCAATTTAATATTCTTTATTTAATTAAAAAAAAGAAATTCAATTTCTTTAATTTATAAATTATAAAAATAAAATAAAATAAAATATTTGGGTGGACTATTACTCTAGGCCGACTAGCGTAAACCCGGCTATCGAGGTGATTGTTCACCGTCGTTAGTTCGTTTCTCTCGTCAGAATTGGTGATTTCTGTCGAGAAAAAAAATAAATATTTAAATCATTACTACACTTAGGGCCTGTCTGGGAGCCATACCTAGCAGAATTCTGCTCGTTGGATGCACTGTTGAGCCGAAACATTTGACTGAGTTGTGCCTAGGTGGGGCCCAGAGTGTTGAAAATAACGGCACTAAAATCGATTTTTTGGTTGAAATTTTTTTTAACAGACAGGCCCTTAATAATTTACCTAAATAATGTAGAAACACATCATGAATGTTAAATTTAATCCACAAATTTTTGAAATATCATAAATGAGATATTATTCTCAAAAAATAAAAATAAAAAATAATCATGTTGAAGATAATGTCACTGGTGATTGGATTGTGTAGTGGTCAGACTATGAGGATGGCAATTTCGACTAGATCCCGACTATTAGAGATAATGTAGATGGGAATGGCAACAGGATGGGTATGAGACAGGTTGGCCATTTCCACCCCATCCATTGGGTATTTTTGTCACATTGCCTCGTTCCTATATTCGGTTAAAGCTGAATAGAGAGAGTTCGGGGCATGATCGAAGTGGAGTGGGGTGGGGGACCTATTCCATTTATCGCCTCATTTTATTTTTTTCTTTTTATGATAGTTATTGAAGTGATGTTAACAACTATGTGGGGCATTTGTCATGGCTAGCAAATATATCTTCAAGGATAAAGCCCCTTGTCCTGACTCAACGACCGGGACAAGGACTGGTGCCCCCAATTGGAGGGGGGCGGCTCGCCCCCTCCAATTGGGGGCGCCTGTTTTTTGTTCCGGTCATTGAGCCGGGACAAAAAGCGGTTGTGGTAGTTCCCCCCCCCCCCACCCCACCCACCATCTCCCTCTAATAAGGGGCGCCTGTTTTTTGTCTCGATCATTGAGCCGGACAAAAAGCAGGGTCCTGTCTTTAATCATCCTTTTTGTGTTCTTTTCATGTCCTGTTAGGTTCTCTATTTCCATTTTCTCATACCCACTCTGACCATCGAAAAGTATAACTAATGGAAGTTAGAACAGAACATAATTGTTAAGTTCACTTTTCCCAATCCCTTTTGGGCTTTTATCTTAAAAATGGTGATTAATAATTTATTTTTTCATAAAAACTTAAATTCGAAATTAACTTTAAACATGGCGGGTAGTGAGGCAAAGACTATGTTTCCCCTACCCTCTTCGAGACAATGACCGTTGCCCTGTCCTCGCCCCGTTTATCGAGTTAGTGGGTAATTCACACTCCATTTGGGGCGGGGCGTGCAGGTATTGAGTTGAACTGATTTTTTGGTCATCCCTAAATGTGGATGACCTCGTATGCTAAGTTCCATATTGAAATTATTACTCTAATAAGTGCAACATATCTTAGGTCGCAGCTTCGATATATTGCAGAAGACTTGGTTAAAAGCATACCTTGGACTTGGAGAGACAATGCGCAAAATTCGGTTCAATAATTAATTGAAAATGATTGAAGTAATATGGGAGTGGATAAACCGTGCAAAAGAGAATATACTGAAGATGCTTTTGGATATAACCAAGGAGATTGGTATGAAGCTAAGGACTTTCAAAATTTAGAGAGTGATAATAAATTTATTAAATCTCCTTCAAGTAACGAGTCTGAGAATGACCATGAGTCAACTAGACATTTCCTTCTAAGGTACTTTTTTATTTAAAGGCCGTTCGAGTTTTTCTTGGGAGTATGGTGTGGGTATAATGACGAGGATCATGAACAAAATACACACTTTATTCATCGTTTTTGGACACAGTAAGTTTAGTCCTATTACATATGGTACGTTGTTTTGTTACAAATAAATAAAATACTCCACCTAAAGTGGTTTAATTCACAAAAAATGAAAAAATGTTAGTACTCCAATGAAAAAAATGAATTTATCCCGCGCCAACAGAATTCATAAAGATTGTTATATACAAAAAATTAACTGATTGAAATGGACACCAATCAACTAATGTACAAAGAAGATCATATTTTGTTTCTTTTCATTTAAATCTTGCCTCAGTGGTCGCAATCTGTATTGAATGGGAAACCCCAAGATAGAGGGCTTAATTAGCCACCATTGTGTCTTCATTAAAATTTGTAGGTAGGAAGTCTTCATCATGATCATGCCCTTAAGATAAACTTTTAATTTAAATACCAGACAAATGGTATCAAATTAATTTCAAATCATACAAATCGTGCTCATGCACAAAACGAACAAATACGTCCATTTCTACGTGAACCAATTCTCAAGGCCATAGGATAAGGACTCATTGACTATATTTCTAAATAACAATCGAGAAAAATTCATAGTTATCTCTCGAAACAGTTGTAATGACGGAAGATGATGACCGCTAACACACAGTAAAAAGAGTGGGACTTTGAAAAACGTAAAAGAAATTAATAAATTAGACAAATGCAAACAAAACTCCACACTTGCTAAACGTTAGATAGAGAACAAACTTATAAAGAATTAGACTACTACACTTAACAAATCCAATTGGTCCATTTGTTGGGTAAATTTGACAAAAAGTCAATCATTTTCTTTGTCAAATATAAACCTCAATTTTAAAACCTATGTTCCTCTTGCAGAGCCGTTCAATAGAGACTGCTGGTCTATAGGAATTCATTTGAAGATTTATAAATTATAAGTGGGTAAAACGGTTTAGTATATTATTATGGGTTGATTGAACTAGAGGCTATTGAACTTTCACTATACCTGAAAGTAGTACATTGTACTTCTATTTGGTACATTCAAACGACTAAATTTTAATTTACAAGCAATCACTTCACTCCATTTGGGTCCATTAATGAGCCTATAAGAATTTACTTATATGCCTATCGAAAGTGCCAATGTATTTAGGGATAGCAACAAAACAGGACGGTCGATATCAAACAGTCATTCCTATCCTTTGCTCAATAGGATATTTTTATCTTCTACTCTCACCCCAATACAAAGTCAAGCGATGGGGTGGGGGCAGGGGAACCATTCCATTTTTATTTTATTTTTTTAGCTTTGTAATTTATCATCTTTATTTCTTATTTTAATTGATGAAAATCATTTCATTTTTTTCAATTTATAGAACAACTCGTATTTTATTTAGAAACGATTAAAATTCTCTCTTTTTGCGTCAAAAAAAAAATTATATTTTAAAATGGACTTTAAATGGAATGGTAACAAGGTTGTGACCATGTTCCCCATACCCGTCCTGCACTCGCCTCATGTAGCATATTAGGCAGGACCCATGGGTATCTGGTTTAACAATCATTTTTATCATCCCTAAATCTGTAACCTATTTTTCCAGGTTTCTTTAAATATCACGATTGCTTGCACAATAGGTCACCAAACATTCACCATTTTTGAAAATTGGTAAAATACTTCCAACATCAATATCAACATCAACATTTAAAACACAACACACAGAATGTTGGGTAACTGTACACTAATTTAGTGGGCAGCAAACAGTGAAAGATTTATGAATAAGAATATCAAACACCTTAACATCATGTTTGATACCCATTTTTTTAAAATATATTTTTCACTCTCTTATTTTTAACCACACATTATTCAATAAAATAATAGTACACGTAAATCCAAATTTTTTCTTACTTTTAACCACATTTTTTCCATCAAAATACCATTTAAAATGCATTCTTGGGAGAATAATGTGACTCAAATAGGGTGTAAATTTCTTACATAATTCCATACATCTTTGTTTACACTTTTACATATGGCACAATCACTACAGATCAAATTGTGCCGTATAGGAGAAAATTTCGTCCATGGTGTGAAGTAAAATGTACATGTAGCTTAATTCTATTTTTCAAGAATTGCAATCTTTTGTGAGGTTTTGTCGAGGGAAATGTGTTGACTCGTTTGTACGTCATTTTTTCTGAACATGTCAACTGATTCTAGTAGTCTCATAGACAAAATAACATGATTGCAATGAACCCAAATATAATATAAATAACTATATATGTATAAGAAAACTTTAAGATGTCCACAAGTTCAACTTCCTGGTCATTGTCTTCTTCCATCAACGGAATGTAAGAATTCATGTTAGTTTTGTTAAGGCATAAAATCACATATCAAATAAAGATGAAAATATAGACAAATTTATAGAAGTTTGGACTATTCCTCTTAATAAGTTTGACCTTTTACGATGGAACCCAAATCTCAACGTGGTATCAGAGTCCATTAAACTTCAACGAACAATTCGATCCGATTAAGACTTAAGAAAATTGAGCATACGGATTTCAAGATTGGTCTGTTCAAACGAGCCACCATCTTTAGGGGGCATGTTAAGAAATAAAATCCCGCATCGAATAAATATGAAAATATAAGCAATTTATAAGAGTTTGAATTGCTCCTCTTAATAAAGTTAACCTTTTAAGATAGAACCCCAAATCTTAAAGAAGATGAAAATATATACCAATTTATAAAGGATTGTGTTACTCCTCTTAATAAGGTTGAGAACCTCAAATCTTAATATGGCATCAGAGCCCATTAAACTCCAACGAACAATTCGATTCGATTAAGATTCAAAAAAATTGAGCACACGGATTTCAAGATTTGTCTGCTCAAACGAGCCATCATCTTACGGGGGCATGTTAAGAGATAAAATCTCATATCGAATAAAGATGAAAACATTGACCAACTTATAAAGGATTGTGTCTCTTAATAAGGTTGACCTTTTAAAATTAAAACCCAAATCTTAATAAGTTTACACCACATATTTTCAGAGTAGTTGCTAAAGAACACATTATTTTGTACTTTCTTTCAGTAGACGTAAGAATGACTTGAACCAACTCGAGAAAAGGATTTTATATATTATAAAGAAGGGTTGTAAGGAGAAGTCGATAAAGAAAGTGTAATATATACACCTAACACTTGTATTTGTTTCAAATTTTATGTACATAAATAAAATAAGAATCCTGGCAGTAAATTGTGAAAAAGAAAAGAAGAGGGAAAATTTGCAAGCAATGATCAAGAGAAACAGAGGCCAGGCAAATATATGTATGTACATATACAGGGTAGGTTTGAGAAATTAATTGCTTTTCTTCTGTATATATGTCACATGCTGATGCTAACACTGTGGGCTCGAGTGGGCATGCCTGGGTCGGACCCTAACCTCGCCTGGGTCGGACCTTAACCTTAAGTGGGTTAGCCATTTCACAAGAGAGTCTTAGCACTTCAGAGAGATCTACATGGTTTTCACTACAATGCTCAAACTTGAACTCGTGCAAAAGTGAAGCAACCCAAAATGTGACTGTCGTCAGGCCTAAGGTCTTACCAGGGCAAGTCCTCCGGCCTGACCCAAATGGTGCGAGTCTCAAATCTGAACCCATAACTGAAGTATTATTCTTTATCAGAAATCTATCTGGGTTGAACTTTAGTGGATCTTCCCAAACTTCTGGATCCCTAGTTATGGCCCACATATTTACCATGGCGGTGGTCCCAGCTGGCACGTGATACCCATCCACAATCGAATCCTTGATAGCCAAGCGAGCCCACGAGAGAAGTGGGCCCGGAGGGTGCAATCGCAATACTTCCTTCACAACTGCTGCTAGATACACCATTTGCATAATATCCGACTCCGTCACCTCACTCGACCTTCCGACAACCTTGTCCAATTCATCATGAACCCTTGCTTGAACATTCGGGTGCAACACCATTCTTGCCAATATCCACTCAATCAAAATTGCCACAGTATCAGTTCCTCTAAATATCATTTCCTGCAACGATGGATATAATAATGATAAACTGTTGTATAACTTGTTTGACAAAGAGGATCAGATATTGTTCGACAGTCGATATTGTAATAGAAAACATGAATGTTTTGCTTACCCAAAGAATAGCAAGCATGTCGGAATCTGACAATCTATCGGGCTCTTGAAGAGACAGTAAGACATCCAAGAAATCACGGTGGAGCATGGCGGTTTCAGCCTTGCGCTCGTCAATAATACGGCGGAGAAATTGGTTTACTCTGGCAACCAGCTTGAAGCACCTGAACCGAATTTTCTGCACATCAAATTCTGCAAACCAAGGAAGATGATCTGACCAATTCAGTGTACCCAACAACTCGTATCCTTCATCAACCAATTCTCTTAACTCGTCCATCTCACTAGTATTATAAGAATCCATCCTGTATTTTCTTCCAAATACAGAGCACATCATGTTATTAAGAGATGCCAGTTTCAATGAATCCCGAACATGAAAATCACTCTTTCGTTCTCCAAATATTGCCACCATCTGATTAGCAATTTCCAACCTTTGAGTTTCCGAAGCCTTAATCTGTTTTGGACAGAAGAGGTGGGTAGCAGCAATTCTTCTAAGTGTCCGCCAGTAAACGCCGTAGGGAGCAAACCCAATAGCCCTATTGAACATAAGACAGTAGGCGGATTCCTTCACCGGGCGATCGGCGAACGAAGAACTGTTCAAAATTTCTTTCGCTACATCGGGATTGCACGTGACGATTACTCGTGTTTCACTAAGGCTAAACGCCATTAGACGTTTGGCCTGGAAGGATTGAGCCATGGCTGCAATTTTTTGGTGTGCTAAACCCATCATGAGTTTCATGCTCCCAATAATTGGAGCACCCTTTGGACCCGGAATAGGCTTGTTAATTGGGATTGAAATGAATTTTTTCCATTTGTGTTTGCCCCAAGCATGGCCTCCAGGATGTGCCCAAAAAATCAAATTTATGGCAAGCCATGTTAGGACCAGGAGTAATGTAAAACATGCGAAGTTTGTGGAAAATAAGGATTTGAATTTGAAGGCTAGAGCGAAAACCCAGATGCTTTCCACGTCTGTTTTCATAATTGCGTAATTTGAGGTTAAGAATTAATGAGGTAGATGACAGTGAGAAAGGCAGTTTGTTTTTGTGGGGTGGAACGGGGTTGGTATATATAGGAAGAAAGCAAGTGAAAAATTGAAGAAACATAGGATTGATTAACAGTGTTATACTTTTGGAAGTGGTCACCTTTGACCTTAAAATTATCTCTACGTAATTATGCAGTGCGTGCGTGGGTATCTAGGACTCTGTATATGTGTGCATCCACGTATGCGCAGCTATAAGTATGGTGATACGGGAAGATCTTACCTTATATTTCTAATCGTTTACGGGATATCAGCCCTCCCTTTCTTTTATTCAATGATTTGGACTCATTTCATTTGAAAATGGGAACAATACATAATTCCCATATTATAAATACACATTAAAAATTTTACACTCCCTAAAAAATTTCAGAAATCATGTGATAATTCATAATATTAAATGTA